>JANAWD010000003.1:62417-253359 GCA_027627245.1 Meripilus lineatus | reverse complement strand
CCCTCCCATCTGCCCACACCCAACCACACACGATCCCTCCTCAACCCCCTCATACCCCTATACCACCCCACAAAGTCACAGTCCCCCATTCCTACGATATAACTTATCCACTCCCGTCCTCCCCATCGGCCCCTCGGACTACGTATTCACCTCCCTTCACCTCCGCCCCCTCAACCCTTCCATTTCCATCCGCTCCGCAACCGTCGTCGTAGAAAGACGGATAGATTTACATAAACTCACCTCTGCGTCCCAGACATTTACAATACATTCATCGGAACTTCCCCCAGATGACTTGGAGCCTCCCTCTCCCTCTCCATCCCGCCCCCGCTCTTCTCGCGCTTCCGCTCCATCCTCCCCTCCTATCGCCGTATCCAGCAGCATGCCAGAATCTTCCTCTGCACAGAGAAGATCCCCATACTCTTACGCCAATACCTTTAGCTCATCCACAGTAGACACCACCTCCGCGACCCCTTCCGCCAGTCAATACACCGTCACCACACCACTCCTTCCCTCCGCACATAATGATCGTCACGCCGCTTCCACTCATTCACATTCTCCGGGATGTCCTTCTGACGCTCCTTCCCGATCACTGACCAGCATCATTGCCTACGCAGATTCAGGCATGGGAGGATTCGCGGTGGATAGAGAGAGCGGAATTTGGAGCAAGACCGTCTCGCTTCAGTGGCCAAAACCAAGAGGGTATCACTATTGGGCGCAGGGAGAGACGTCAAAGAGTGATCTTGCTGATGTCGCGTTTTGGGTTCGCGTTAAGGTAAGTTCCCTTTCTGTATGCGCGCCAACCTCGTTCATTTTTGTCCTATCCCACTCCAACGACTTCTCTCGCTCTCACCCACCTTTGTCCTTTACTCATTCTGCGCCTCTTTGTGATGATGATTATAGATCATTATTTCTTCCCCTTCGACTGGTACCGAATCTTTCGATCTGGAACCTCAAGAGATCACCATCGTGTCCACAAACGATTCCGATCGTCGGCTCGCGCTCGCCAAATTTGCCGAGCAGAAGGACTTGGCCGCCCAGCGGGATAGAGAGAGGTCGAAATCGAAATCCCCGGGCAGGAGACATACGAGGAGTGCACATGGTAGAACGGGGACGGAGACAGCGAGTGGAACGGATAGTGAGACGCCGCATGTGCCTTCTTCGGATGATGATAGGAAGTCGAGCTCGAGTCAGAGTCAGAAGAGTAAGAGGTCGTCCAGCGTGATGGCGATTCCGATACCGCCGATCCCACCTTCGCTTCCGCCTCCTGTGCCCCCACGGACACCCACGAAACCCCGTACACCGACTACGCCCACGCACAAGAGTTCACATGCGCATTTGCACAGTACATACCATCATCATCAGCATGCCGGTGCTGTTGCGCCGCCTCTGCCGCCTCCACCCACCCCTCAGGCGTCCCTTTCGTTGTTCGAGACTATCTCATCGAGTGGGAAGAAGCTGTCGTTGAAGGCAAAGACGAGGAGACCGCATACATCTGCTGGCCCTCGGGACAAGTCGAACCTGCCGTATAGTATCACTATTGGAGGGAAGCCTGATCCGAGTGGGCAGATAACGAGACCTGGGACTGGACACGGGCATGCTGTTCCTTTGACTCATCATCATCAGGAGACTACTGCGACGACTAAGGGGACGGTGTTTGGAATTACGAGAGGGGTTGATTTGAGTGTCAGCGGTAGTGGGAAAGGGAAGGAAGAGTTGGTGAAGGATTGGGAGGAAGAGCTTGTCAAGATTGAGAACAGGTCGAGGAGGAGTAGTGCGAGTATGTTGGCTTTTTTTGGGTGGAGGAGGAAGCACAAGTCAAAGGAGGTTGCTGCGTGATAGGTTAGGGGTTTTCGGTGGTGTTTCCTCGTCTTTCTTTCCTCTCTTTCTTCGTGGGTTGTTTGGGTGCGTGGTTGGAGAAGCTCGCGGTTTGAGGTATGTTCAATTTTGACGCATATACGAAGTGAAATAAAAGCTCATGGTCTCTTGTAGCATTTTACCCTGTCGATGTTAACTCGTCGACATTCATGACATTACGCTGTATATTTTATTTCTCTTCACAACTTCTCGTATCATGATATCCCTCTTCGTTCGTTCTTATTCCCGTTCATACATCCGTTCGCTATCGTCGTCGGCTATTATTAGCATTCGTTTCTTGATATCCCCCTTCCCCTCATTCCTGTCTCATCATCATCATTACACACTCTCCTGCATCATATCCCGCATATATCGTCCATTCTCAGCATCCATCCATCTACTTCCAGTGTTCCAACTCTCTCCTTCCACCCTGTCCACATCAATATCATCACATTGTCGATGCTCTCTCTGTTCTTTGTTTCCTGCTGTGTTGTATCCATTTGTTTCTTATTCTTCCTTCTCTTCCATCCTTTTTTTTTTTGTCGTCTGCCCACATTCTTTTTTCTGCGTTGCTAGTGTTAACAGATATCCCTTTTGACCATCCTTTTCTCGCTGGTTGTCTATTGCATTGCAATAATTTCGGGCATCGTAATCCATACCGTTGGTATACAGCCAAACCTGCGGCATACAATTCTGGATATATGCATACCACACATCATGCATCATGCATATAACGGACATTGCTCACAGTCCTCCGCCACGCAACGACAGACTCGGATCGGGAAGCCTGATCTCGATTCTTTGACTCTCCAGCTCATAAAGTCGTCACTACGGTATATAGCAAATCAAAACGCCATATTGACCATATTTGCCCTTCGAGGCTCTTGTTGTTTTCGAACTTGGACTCAGGATCTCCTTTTAGGAATTTTCTCACCGACGGACGGCGGCCTTGAAAAGGTGGAAATTTCGGGGACGCCATCGAATTCAGACAATTCAGACAGGAGACTCTAGATCTTCGAGCCTGGTTGTGACCGGCTTTGTCCACTGTCCACTGACCCACCACCTGAACCTGCCTGAAGCCGCCATGGAGGCCGATGGAGGCATGGATTCTTCGGTTAGAAAGAGACGAAAGGCATCCCATGACCTCATTCTTTTCTGTTGGACAGGTTGTTGATTTTTGACCGTAGCTGTACTTTAATTTTTTTTCGGTCACGGTTTTTTCTTTTTCGTATCGAGGGTGAGGTTTGTGCGACCCCCGTGTCTCCCGTGTTGCGTAAATTTATGGCACCACGCTCAGGCTCATGCTCTTGGGATCTTATAGGGTTGTGCTTCTATTGTAGTCTAAGAGTCCTTGTCAACGTTGGGTGTAGATGGGATGCGATGCGGGTGCGGTGAGATGCGGTGCGAGTGTGTTGTCTATTTTGTCGGGGATTGAGGTGGTTTGGTGGTGTTCTCTTTGTTTCTTTGACGCCACGTGCACGTGCATGCGTTTTCCTTGGGAGAAGTTCGAGAAGGATTCTTCAACACCGGTATACATACGTGCTGCAATGTACGGTAAGTATACGAGTAGGGTGGTGCTGAGAGAATGAACAGCCATTGATGGGCGTGGTTGGCTTAAGCTTCTTCTTGCACGGTTTCACGGTATGCAACGGCGATGATTGTCAACGGGAGTCTGAGGATCGGATAGAACACTCCTACGTAGTCCATCATCCTTCTTTTGTTTTCTGTCGGTTTTTTTCTACATTATTCGGTGGTCTCCTTACCCAGCATCGAGTCTTCGTCCGACGGCGCAGTTGCTGAGCGTAACGCTTTGCGCTTCGTACTCCGGATCCCCTTGCTATGGTAACAGGAATCTCCGGAGAGTTCGAACCGGGGGTTTTTGGGTGGGAATTTCTGCTTGTCTGAGAGGCTATTTGTCCGAATCGGCGTGATGGGCATGCCATCAATTGTACATGCGAGGATTTCTCGAGTAATTCATGTAGTAATGTATTCGTTGGGACTTGCAAGGTTTGCAGTGAGAATGATGACCTGGAATGAGTTTCTCTCTATCCTCTCGAAAATCGAGACGATCGCTCTTACGAATTCTTCTTTCTTTTTCTGTCTTTCTTTTCTTCTTCTCGTATTACATGAATCCGGAGTTCTAGACGCACACTGATCATAATGATAGTTGCAATGTCGATTGGAATGGCAGTCTAGGAGAGAGTACCGTATTTCAGCGTACGATTTTCTCAGACCCAATAACATACAGAAACGCCTCCGGACCCTAGATCCATGGCCCCGAGGGTATCTATAGCATCGACAACAATGTTATTGCATGATCAGAACCCCAGGTCGACTCCACTCGTTGCTACACCCCACTCAGGTTCCCGGCCTTCTTCCCGACCTGCGCTCAGATAACACCAAACCGCACCCATCACTCGCTCACCCTATATGCTATACGGAAAACGAAGAAACAAAAAAATTACATACAATCACCCACCTCGAATTCCTGTAGCAACCAACTGTGGGATGCAGTAATAGACCTTGGAGCGCTTGAGGCGCTGACACAATACGACGGACGTGTGTGTGGGCGTGGAACAATTCCTTTCGGTACCGATCTTTCGATGGAATGAATCCTTGGACGCTAGAAGCTCAAGGTGGGATGGTGGTGCTGTTCTCGCTTTGAACGTTTTATGCCTTGTGGTGAGCAACGTGGTGGTTTAGTGGACACTGCTAGTGTCCACAAGAGTGTAATATAAGTTGTGCCGTATCTGCCGAGGTGGTAACATACCAGTGAGCACTGGAGACATTTGATGGACGAACATCGATTGGGGTTGTGCTGAATAGCATTGTATCATAGGGGGTTTCGAGGGTTCGTATCCGCGATTGCAGGATCGTAGATACTGTATTGATGCAGATCTCTCTTTCTCCACAATTCATCGTGTCGAGGTGGAGCGAATGAAGTCGCAAGTTGAACACCGTGACGTTTTCCGCGCCCTACTGTCGCATGAACCATACAGTAAGTAAGTAAAATGGTAAGTAGATTTCGACACTAGTATGTTGGAGTCAAACCATGCCTTCGATTCGGAGACGTCTCGGTGTTTGTGGCGGAAGGTCCTTTGACAAGTCAAGCCAAGTCAAGACATGCTCACTACACTTGCCGTAGTCAAGCATGGTAAATTATTCGGGGTTTGACCTGTATATGGGATCATTTCTTCTTTCAATTTGCCTCGAGGCTCAACGACGTTGTCACTTCGTAACGGAGGTCTTGTAAACATATTCATGCGTTGGCTCTTCCTGGTGGGTTTCGGTGAATTCCTCCGGATAGTTCTGACTTCGTTCTCTCGTGTATGTGTGAGCTCCCTGTATCGCTATGGAGTGGGGTGGGGCAAAGACTCAAACAGATGGGAAGGTGAGGCGGGGTCCTTGACAACGAGTTTTTCTCATACAAACGAATGAATCATAGAATTCACGCTTACTTACTTGGCTTGGGTACTGGAATCTCGGGGGAAGTTCATAGAATCGAAGGAAGATGATGGAGAAAGCCAACATGAGTCTGGCTTGCCTTGCCGCGAGAGGGATGACCGAGTGGGTAATTGGTGGTATTTGCATTACCCTTCATGGACCCATGTTGGACTGCGCAAATCTGTCCATCGATCTGTTTAATTCAGTCTCTACCATCATTTTTCGGACTGTCAGGTTGTCGATGGTCGATGAATATCATCATCATCATCTGCATCTTTGGGATGTTTCTTTCTCCCACCGTCACTAGCAGAAGTTAAGAGACGATGAACTTGAAACTCTTCTCTTGGCAAATTCACTCACAGTTTGGACTAGAATCGCAGTGAACGCATACCAGCGCTTTCGTAAAGCTACAAACTTTACTCGGGTTTCTCATTTCAGATTTCGAGATCTCGGGAACTCTCTTTCTGCGTTTGGGAAGTTTGAGATGCGTAGACCCTAGAGCATAAATGGGAACTTTGGGTTTGGGTGGTCCACGATATGCAGAGAACTTGAAAACGCATCAACCTCGAGGTCGTAGTCCATTGGAGATCCTGGAGATTTCGATGCAGCCCGCAAAACAGGGTCTTTTACTCCCGATCTCGATCGTCTATCGTGTCTCATCCCGGAGGAGAGAAGCCTCAAGCTGGCATGAAATTCCAATTCAAGTTAAGAGCCCACATGTATGTCCGTCTTGGAAAGGGATGCATCTCGCGGTGTTTTTGGGTGTGATTTGTGAAGTGGTGTCTTGGGTTTTGATGGCGAGATGAATGCTGGTGATTAAGTACATCAAAGATTACAGACCTTATTCGCCGTTCCGCATACCCGGGCCTTGACATTACCGGCGGGGTGATATCTTTGGTCAGCGGGATGACACCCTTGACCAATGAAAAACGGGAGAACGACTTGAAAGCCCGTAACGGACGGCTTGCGGTGCAGGCTGGTCACGGTGGGATTAATCCTGCAAGAGCCAGTGGTACGATGCTGCCAATGGTTGACATGCATCTGAGCCACTCTGAGTCCGATTTGTGGATACTATGTGGGAGCATTATGTCAATAGGGATCTCCCGAGGAGATCACAAATTCCAAGTAGGACTGCCATACCCCATGGTCTGTAGATCCATCCTTTGATTCCTTTCCGCTCAAACGTGACCGGGAATAGGACCCTCATGGTATTGGTGTATCTGGCTCCTCCGACTCAACCCTGATCGGCCTGATCTTTGGAATGCTGAGGGCTTTCGCTTAGGCCACGGGTCTCCGGAGGTATGGTTTTGGTCGCGGGATTGCTCCGAGCGTTACGACATTGCATCGCAGATGTTACGGCCGAAGTGGTACGCTGTCTGCATCCTCACTGGCAACGACCAGAACCACGACGTCTTGCAATAGGGGGCACACCGCCGCGTACCCTATTCCGGAAGACGAGAAGTCGTTGTTCAGTTGATGGGTTGTCCCGGTCGTCGAGATCTAGGTTGGGCTTGATCCAGACTAGCCATCAGACATCTCGCTACGAGGGCTCGTCAATCCAACGACCCCAAGGAGCCTGGGTAAGTGGAAATGAAGGACAACACACTGTGGGGCTCCAGAAACCGGGTGTATGACGCCGATGTGCTGCGAGCGTTGATTTTCCGACACCGCGACATACCATATACCAAAAACCCTGGCCATGTCGTGGAACGAGAGCGTTCAAGCCAAGGTGCGGACACGGTTGCGGTTTGTTGTGGAACATGATAACCTTACTAGATCGGGCAAGGGACGATCTTGCGACTCCGCGAAGATATCTTTCCAGCCAACAAAATACGCGCCACCATAGGCGAAATTGCAGGCTGAACCGGATACACTATCAGAGGGTTACACCCTTTTCTCTCTGACGTTCATCCTGACGGCGGTTGGGGATACTCCCAAACAGACCAGTTGTCGGGGCAGGGTTGCCTTGGTAGTATTTGGATTATGGGCTAAATGGTATGGATCCACACCCGTGTTCATTATTCATTATTCGTCGGATTGACTGTCACAGGCTGGGAGCAGTACCCCAATGGTGGTTGCTACTATCTCGAACAAGACTAATTCCTCGGTGTTATGCAGAGTATAGCTCAACATTCAGAGAATACCGCCCGAGCGAAACTCTCCCGTCTTCGGGTCGAGGATATACCATACTTCTCTCGGGATCTACTTTGCGCCCCTCCTTTGGATATACTTTCCGGGCCTACCTAAAGCATACTGAGGATCTTGTCGTCGGCGATGACCATTTTTCTTATTTGAGTATACGATTTCTTGCTTCTGGCGAGGTGAGTCGTTCGGGGATGGAGCGAAGTGTCTCCAAATATGGCCACCTCTGTTGTGTCGCTCGCCCCGANNNCTTTTCGCGCTATCGCCTTCATACCCCGGAGATCAGTACCTAAAGGGATACCCTCGGTGTAAAACCCAATCTTAATCCTTTTTCCAAGTATCGTGGCACAGGATTCCGTGCTTCTCGGCTCATTGCGTCCTCCAGCGCATCTTCGTCTTCCCATCCTTACTGCGTAAGTGTCATCAACAAGGCTGGTTACTTCCAAATGCCAGTCCTGACCAGATCGTGCGCGCAGAGGAACACATGATGCCTTTTCGAAGTAGCTCTAGCTACCCTTCTCAAGTTCCCATTCCTTGCTATCCAGACTAGGAAGGATATCCCCACAACTCTCGTTCCATCTTTGATACAATGCTTGGAATCACAGCCATGTGTGCTCAGTATGTTGGATCTTTCTTTGCAACGAGTTTTATACCTGTTTCTCATCAGAACATCAAAGACGGTCAACACTCAACATGCGATGAACACGCTTTGTTGGTGGCTCTGTTCACCCCTCAGCCCCACGATTCTATGACTCTGGTTAGGGATGTGCTTCTTCCGTTTTCTTACTTTGGCTCGGCAAACCTTATGTAGGTTCGAGCATCGAGAGAAGGCGGTACTAATAAGTCTACACCGAACATGTGGCACGCCTTCTCGAAGGTAATTCTTACATTCGTACACACTGCAAGCCACCAAGTTTACGAATTCTCGGCATTTCTTCACCCAAACCACCACAATGTAAGCTCACGTCGATTGCGACCCATTCAGTGACCTCATTCCCTCCAATATAAAGCCTCGTGGGTGTCATCTCGTTGACCGAAGTCCAGAAAAGTCTCTCTCTATCGCCAGTGGGCGCAACCTAGGTGGACGAACATCTACTTCTTTTGGAAGAAACATCGAAGTCTGAGCTACATCCTACTATTGACTATTACACCACTTTCCTCCGTTCCGATCGCGGAAAAACGTCTTTTCTGCGTCACAAATACCCACACAACCCGATTGACGTATGCTGGGTAATACTATTCTGGCCGCTGATGCAGACATTGCAATCGCTCTCAGCAATCGGGCGGCCTACCAACGACATACGCCGACATGTGGAGCGAAATGTCTCTCAATTCTGATCCTTCAGTCGGGATATACAAGCCGATTACACAAGAGAGAAACCATCCCGTTCTCCACAACCGAAGTACTCGACCATTAGGAATGGAAGGTCACAACGGCGCTGGCAACATGCGCTCGACTTCACCTTCAGAACCGCTTTCGTCGTCACTATCCGCTTCCCTTTGAGAGTCCGATTGTGTTAGGGCCTCGAGGTCTTCGAGATCCCAGCCTATCCATGATTTGTCCATTGAAAGAGAAGAAGCAGCTTTCCCCAATGCAGCGAGAGCTTCGTCACTGAGAAGAGGAAACTTCAGGAATTTGAGGATGACCAAACAAGTGACCGGACCGACCTCGCGCTCGTTTGGATCCACACACAGAAGTCGTCTATCCAAATTTTGCTGTAGACATAGTAAACATCGTGGTGGTCTAAAATATCCTTCACTTCCAGAAGACAACGAAGGACTGTCCGCTTTCCTTTAGTCAGAAAGCTAACGACATCTGACCTACATGCTTCTGCGAGCGCGAAGGATCGATATAAAGGGAATGAGAGAGCGCGACGATATGATGTCGTAAATACCGCTGCGAGTTCACGGGACTCCGGCGGCAACGCTTTCGACGTTTCTCTTTCGCTTGGGAACCCGTATGGTGGAGTATCGAGAGCGGAGAAGATTGCAGTCAATGTGCTGATGGTCCATCCACTTTCCGATGTCGGATCGTGCTGCGTTGTACGAGAATCATACGCATACGAGAATAGTACCGAAACCAATGCAAGATAAAGAGATGTCTCCTGTGCAGCGCTTGCCAGGTCTATGGGACTCTCAATATTGGCAGTAAAGAATCCGAACGAGCGATCTTACATTCTTTGCGCGGAAGTCGTAGCATGGTCAACTTTTCAGACTCTGAATATTCAAAGTCTCCCGTTGACGCCGAGTGAGGATGTTTCCAAGTGATTAACTCCTGGATGTATTCGTCATCAGCGAAATCGGCCCTACAAAGTGAAGCGAGGTCAATAAGGGTCCGCTCAGAATGGCTTGAAACGACGTCACATGTAATGTTCTTCATCCCACTTGCTGTCTTCGTGGGCAAGACGCTTCTGACGTCGCACGATCGGACCGCAAGTTTCCGTCTCGTCACCAAGTTCGTTCACTTCATTCTCAGTATGTTGAACATGTCGGAAGAAGCCAGAATACGCGTTAAGAAACCCATATCTCTGTTCCGAAGTCGTCTTCATGGGTTCGGAGACATCGGGTACCTCTTGCGGAAGTTGCCAATCGTTTTCAGCAGCTATTGGAAGAATGATTGAGAAAAAGGTAGATGGGCCACTGGCAATAGAACCACTGACCTTCTAAGATCTCATGTTGTTCAAGAGATAGGTTCCGTGTTGCAGCTATGAGTTCCTCCTCTTCTGCATCGCCAGTTTCGCTTGAATCCAATACCTCAATCAGAGGTTCCTTGTCCCTGGCTTCAGAAGGACGAGGGGCAAGTAACTTCGCAAGCAAGTCAAGGTCTTCGAAAACTTGGCCCTTGGTCTCTTTCGTCAGGGTTACAGCAAGATACCCAGAGCTCGGATCGTAGCGAGCCGCAGTCTCATCGTCCTCGACTACAGAGTGTGGAAAGTTCAGACGTAGGAAATACGGATTGATGTGGACTGTGAAAAGAGTGCCATCTACGTGTATTTCCACATCCGAAGCCTACTTTGAGAATGTGCGACACATAGGATCAAAATAGCCCGCGAATGATGGAAGGAGGAGTGTACTCACCCTTACAGATGGACAATAGATATTGATGATCACTGATTCTTCTGTCTGCTGACATGAGAACCTGGGTGTGATCATACCGACTATCGCGCAAATTCCGAGGTAATTGCCTCTGATCTGGGCTCCTAATGGGATGCTGACAGCGACAGATGATCACTTGAATCGCCCTTGGGGTTTTTGAATCGTCGAAGGACGCGTAATGGTTGCAATGAGCGGGATGCGAGTGGAGGGAATGGTGCGCGCGATCAGAAGTCGGGTCCGGACAATAGCATCCAGAAATCTTCAAGATGGGCAGGTGGACTACCTTCTTTGTGGATATATCAATCAGGGGATCACAAGTACCGCGCTCCAAATATGCAAAGAAGTCCTGGCCGTGGTGAATATCAAGGAGCAAGGGTGAGCAAAGGTGACTCGATCGCCTCGCTCAATTTTGCAGCCACTACTTAAAGACCTCACCTCAAGTCGGCCAAATCTGCACAGTGCAAAGCCTCGATGGATCCACAAGTAAGATGACTCTTCCACGAAAGGCAGCAGCGGCTCACTTCTCCCCACAGACATTGAAGCCTTTTCCTCCCCTCGAGACGGTCGAGCAATTGATCCTGAAAGAAAAGCGGGGAAATTGCGTACCGATATTTGTGGAATTACCAGGCGATCTCCTCACACCATGCGTTGCATACCTTCGGATAGCACAACATTCGCGATATAGCTTCCTTCTGGAATCAGTGGTCAATGGAGAGAATCTCGCTCGATACAGTTTCATCGGTGCAGGTACGATCACATCTTAACGAACGCTCATGGATTGCGTTTAAATCGTATTCAACCCAGATCCTCTACGAGTGATCAAGACTGGACCAAAAGAAGATCTTCAGGGTGACCCTACTGTCATACTCCAAAAAGAACTCGCAAACCATCGATATATCAAGATCCCAGAGATCCCTACTTTCACTGGGGGTGCCATTGGCTATGTTGCCTACGATTGCATCCAACACTTCGAACCGAAAACAAAACGAGAAACCAGGGACACACTGGGCACCCCAGAAGCCGTATTCATGCTCGTCGACACCCTCCTGATCTATGATCATCTCTTCCAGACGGTCAAGGTGGTCTCACACGTATTCTGCCCGGACAATGCGGGAGTAGTCAACCTCTCTTTTATTTACCAAACCGCTGTCGCCAAGGCTCGTAGACTGGCGAAGCTCGTACTGTCTCCCATCACACCGGAGGTCCCACAGCCCCCAATTAAATTGGGTCAAGAGGCTGTTTCGAATGTTGGAAAGGCGGGTTACGAAGGATTCGTTACCTCATTGAAGAAACACATCGTTGCTGGGGACATTATTCAGGCCGTTCCATCCCAGAGGCTCGCCCGCCCAACATCACTGCATCCATTTAACGCCTACCGGCATCTTCGCAGAGTAAACCCCAGTCCATACATGTTTTATATTGACTGTGGAGACATTCAAGTCGTCGGTGCAAGCCCAGAGACGCTCTGCAAGGTGGAGAAAAATAGAGTTTTCAACCACGCAATCGCTGGGACGATTAGACGGGGCAAAACACCAGAAGGTACGCGTCATAAATGAATTTGTTAATGTCGTGAACTTATGACGAAACACCTCATTCCAGAGGATGAGAGGCTTGGCCAAGAACTCTTGAATTCTGAGAAGGATCGTGCGGAACACATCATGTTGGTGGACCTTGCTCGCAATGATGTCAACAGAGTCTGTCAGCCGAAGACCGTCAAGGTCGACCACCTTATGCGCCTTGATAGATTTAGCCATGTCATTCATATGACATCGCAAGTCTCTGGGATTCTTCGAGCTGACAAAACAAGGTTAGGCATTCCGCAACAGAACCACCGCCGATGCTGATGCTCGGGTTTATCTCCTTTCAGATTTGACGCCTTCAGGTCGATTTTCCCAGCTGGTACCGTGTCTGGTGCCCCCAAGATAAAGGCCATCGAGTTGGTCTATGAGTTGGAGAATGATAAACGAGGCATTTATGCAGGCGCGGCCGGGCGATTTGACTTTGCAGAGGACGAGATGGACGTGTGCATTGCAATTCGCACTATGCTATTTAGAGATGGGATTGCTTATTTGCAAGCCGGAGGAGGCATCGTATTCGACAGC
This sequence comes from Meripilus lineatus, assembly GCA_027627245.1. Lineage (NCBI taxonomy): Eukaryota > Fungi > Basidiomycota > Agaricomycetes > Polyporales > Meripilaceae > Meripilus > Meripilus lineatus. The sequence goes on along the minus strand of JANAWD010000003.1, from coordinate 240,721 downwards.
GTGGAGGAAGATGAATACGTGGAGACACTGAACAAATTGCAAGGAAACGTTAGGGCATTGGCGCAAGCAGAGCGTGAGTCTTTGTGATGCTGACATTGCGGTAACCCACTCACGCGACTATTGACAGAGTATTGGTATGATATCCAGAACGGGGTGAAGAAGGTCGAATCGTGAAATGTAATGTAATATTAGACAGTCATCTATAGAATGTCGCTTTCTTCCTTCTCCCGCTGCCTCTGTAACCTCTCCTTCCGTTTCTCGAACAGCGCTCGCTTCCTGGCCTCTTCTTCATCCCTGATGGCAACACCCTCCCGCCCAGCGATACTAAGCACTCCAGCGATAAGCTCCGCCGCCTTTGTGCTCTCATCGTTGGCTGGTATTGGGTACATCACAATTCGCGGGTCAACATTTGAGTCGACGATACCGATTGTGGGTACATGCTCGATAGCGCACTCCCGAATAGCATGCATATTGGGAATGGGGTTGAGGAAGACGACAAGATCCGGTGTGACTCGTTCGTTTCTCACAACTTCGTGGCCGAACATCTGGATTTTGTTTGTTAATGTCCCGGGTAACCACTTCTCTCCTACGTGGAATCCCTGAGGTCCCATACGTTCTGCTGCCTTTTTGACGGTAGCTCGTAAGTCTGGCCGTGTCCCGACGAATACCACTGTTCCATCCTTGGCCGCGACGGAGCGTACGACCTTTGCTGCCCTACGAAGGAGCGGTAATGTGTGATCTAGGTCAATGACGGTGATTCCTGCCCGTACACCGTAAGCGTATGGCATGAAGTTGGGATTCATGAGGGCTTTTGAATGGCCAAAGTGTGCACCGGCAGCAAGTAGCGCAGATAACGTTATCTGTGAGGGGGCCGTTGGACGATGGAGGGTGTGATGGGGTTGGAAAGTATTGTCACGGTTTTGGGTCGAGCCATACTCGGAGAAATGGTCAACTAGAAAGTAATGAACGTCAGAAAGAGGGCGAGTTATAGCAACAGTCTCGAACCTACCAAGGAGCTTGTAGTCTGCTCTCTCTAACTGGAACTGTGTCCAGTCGTCGACCGATTCCATCCGTGGGTCCTCCGTAGCCGCGGTGGCCATGCACCTTGTTAACCTAGCATTGTGTCTTTGAGTTGTATTCCGGAGTGAATTTCGAGCAACATTAGCAAGGGATTTTCGGAGGTGAGTGCTGGCCATGGCTCTGGCTGAGACGATGGAAAGAGACGCGGGCGAATCAAACGCGTGCCTATGCTTACATCAGCACTCATCGATTTTTTTCGCGTCCGCCATCTCTGCTTTTGCCTCCTCCTCCTCTGCTCTCTCATTCTCCCCTTGTTTCTGTTTTCCTTCTCTTCACCCTTGATACTTATCTAAAAAAAAATGGAAGACGTCTTCGACGGTGCTATTGGTATTGATCTCGGTACCACTTACTCGTAAGTGTTGTACGAGGTTTGCATATGGATAGGATTATTTTGCTCACATAGAACTAGATGTGTTGGTGTCTGGCAAAACGACCGTGTCGAAATTATCGCTAATGACCGTACGTGATCACCCCAACCGAGTACAGTACAGAGTTCTCAATAACGTAACACAGAGGGAAACCGAACGACACCCTCATACGTCGCCTTCTCGACTGAGGAGCGTCTCATCGGTGATGCCGCAAAAAACCAAGCTGCTATGAACCCACGAAATACCGTCTTCGACGCCAAGCGTCTTATTGGGCGAAGATTCGAGTAAGTATCCCGTCTCGCCGTCACCTTCCCTTTTTGACACACCGCCATCGCAGCGACCCCGACGTGAAAAAGGTACCTACGAATCGCCACCCACGAAGAAATTAATCTAGGTGCTAATCTTCACCTGTGATATAGGATATGACACACTGGCCTTTTACCGTCGTTGAAAAGGATGGATCCCCCCTGATCCAGGTTAACTACCTTGGAGAAGACAAAAGCTTCAGCCCTCAGGAGATCTCCTCGATGGTTCTTACCAAGATGAAGGAGATCTCTGAGGCCAAACTCGGAAAGACAGTCAAGAAGGCCGTTGTAACGTGAGGCTTTTCGTAATCTTTGTTGACCTCATCTCACAAACTTGCTCTAGTGTTCCTGCTTATTTCAACGACTCTCAACGTTTGGCGACCAAGGATGCCGGTGCCATTGCTGGCCTCGATGTTCTTCGTATCATCAACGAGCCCACTGCCGCCGCTATCGCCTACGGTCTTGACCGTCAGTCAAGCGCGGAGAAGAACGTCCTCATTTTCGATTTGGGTGGAGGAACTTTCGATGTCTCCCTTTTGAACATCACCGGAGGTGTCTTCGCCGTCAAGGCGACCGCTGGTGACACTCACCTTGGTGGTGAGGATTTCGATAACAATCTCTTGGAGCACTTCAAGAAGGAGTTCCAAAAGAAGACCAAGCTCGACATTTCCGAGGACCCTCGTGCCATTCGTCGGCTACGAAGTGCGTGCGAGCGCGCCAAGAGGACCCTCTCCAGTGTCACTCAGACCACTGTTGAGGTCGACTCGCTCTTCCAGGTCGGTTTCATAAGGCATAGCCCAGTATCATTGTAATTGATTGGTGATTTTTCTTCAGGGAGAGGACTTCTCAGCCAACATCACCCGTGCCCGTTTCGAGGAGATCAATGCTTCTCTTTTCAAGTCAACCATCGATCCCGTCGAGCGTGTCTTGAAGGATGCCAAGATGCCTCGTGAGAAGGTCGACGATATCGTCCTCGTCGGTGGTTCCACTCGTATCCCCAAGATCCAATCTCTTGTCTCAGAGTACTTCGGTGGCCGCTCACTCAACAAGTCCATCAACCCTGATGAGGCTGTTGCCTACGGTGCTGCCGTTCAAGCTGCCGTACTTACCGGCCAGACTTCCGACAAGACCGCCGACCTCCTCCTTCTCGATGTCGCTCCCCTCTCCTTGGGTGTTGCCATGCAGGGTGACATCTTCGGTGTCGTTGTTCCCCGTAACACCCCCATCCCCACCAACAAGTCCCGTACCTTCACTACCGTTGAGGACAACCAAACCACTGTCACATTCCCTGTGTAAGTCATTTTTTCTATGAGTTGACTGCAATTCTCAATCCTTGCATAGGTACGAAGGTGAACGTACTCAATGCCGTGACAACCGACTTCTCGGTGAATTCGAGCTCAATGGTATTCCACCAATGCCACGCGGTCAAGCTGAGCTTGTCACCACCTTCGAGGTCGATGCCAACGGTCTGCTGAAGGTCACCGCGCAGGACCGTGCCTCCGGCCGCAAGGCCCAAATCAGTGAGTACCAGCCTTCGGCATTGGGAAATAGAATCGTGACTAATGCCCTCCCCTCAGGCATCACCAACTCTGTTGGTCGTCTGTCGTCCGCTGAGATCGACCAGATGATCAAGGATGCCGAGCAATACAAGCAGGCTGACAAGGAGTTCACCGCTCGTCACGACGCCAAGTCTGATCTCGAAGCATACATTCACCAAGTGGAGAACACCATTACTTCACCAGAAATCAGCATGAAGTTGAAGAGGGGTGCCAAGTCCCAGGTTGAGGCTGAGCTCGCTCGTGCTTTGGAGAAGTTGGAGGTTGAGGATTCAACTGCTGATGAGCTCAGGAAGGCTCAATTGGGTATCAAGCGTGCCTTCCAAAAAGCCACTGCTGGTATCCGGTAAAACTACGTTGCATCGTTTGTTCTTGATGGGCGTAGCTGGTGTATGGGCAGAGTTGTTTGTAGCGTTTCTATTCAATTTGTCTCACCCCGCTGTTTCATTTATGCTCTCAAACTTGCCATTTCCTTGTCAACCCGTAGAGTCACTGTCTTCTTGTGTTTTCACGATTCTTCCACATAAATGGTCTCCGAATGTGAGTGTGATGTAGAGAGCATGCAATGAGTAATGAAGAAGTACAGATGAACGAAATGCTGTCGAATGTCGAGTGTCATGATGCGGCTTTGTACACTCGTAGCGCGGTTTCGAGGATCCATAGCTCTTCGTCTGCGCCGTCGCAAAGAGCTTTGTCTGCTTCTGCGAATACCAAGGCGCATTGAGCCTTTTTGTGCGCAGCCAAGGTAGGATGTTCTATCACTAGGTCATGTAGCTATGCAAGTCACTGTCAATGAGTTGATTATATGTCCATCCGCGAGATGTCCATACCTGCGTAAGGATCTGTGTCGCGGAGTACCCCTCTCGCATCAATCCTTTGACTTTCTTCCTCACCTCGTCGAAATTCTTCGCCTTGACACCACCATCTACGTCCATCGAGTCATCCGCAACTTCAACACCCAGAGACGTGGCGAAACTATTGATGACAGGGTCGGGAACAACGCCAGCTATTTCTTGGATATCTGCAGGGGTGATTGGGACTGGAGGGTCTGTCGAGTGGGATAATCGAGAGGCAGACTGCAAGTAGGTTATCGAACGACGGAGATCTCCTTGAGATGTAGATATGAGTGCGGAGATGACTTGGTCTGATACTGGGACGTTTTCTTCTTGGGCGACGTGAGCGAGGCGGCTTGCGGTTGATTCTGAATCCAGGGGTTTGAATCGGAATTTCGAACAACGGGAAGCAAGGGGGTCGATGATTCTACCATGCCACGATACTTCAGAATGATGTGTGTCCCGTTCAAGAGTGAGGAGACAGACCTTGTCACATAGTTACATACAAGGCAAAATCGAGTAATTCGCGCATATGTTTCCATTATTCGACGAAGAGCGGCTTGTGCATCTTGTGTCATTGAATCCGCCTCGTCCAGGATAATGATTTTGTATGGTGGACAGGGGTATGTTTTCCCGTCTGAAGCTTTTGTTTGGGCACGAGGTGTTTGACGGGCGAAGTTCTTGATTTTGTCCCGGACGATGGAAATACCACGTTCGTCTGAGGCGTTGAGTTCGAGGACTCTTGAACGAAAATTGTCTGGTCTGTCACGGAATAAGTGAGCGCCATTAACACGAATGATGTGTGTGGCATGGAGTACCCGAATAGTTGGCGTGCCAATGCGAGTATTGTCGAGGTCTTCCCTGTTCCAGGGGGTCCGTAAAACAACATGTGTGGAAGCTATGTTTTGAATCAGGATTCTGTCCGCTGTGATCGCGACGGGTCCTTACATTGGTCGATGTCAGCGTTCGGCGAAGAACTGCAACCGTGTGCTCTTGTGATGCGACATCGTCAATAGTTTTGGGTCGGCTGAAGGGATACAGATCAGCTGAGGATCAAGTGTACTGAGGGTCCACTCACTATTTCTCCACCCAGGGTTGAAGAGAAGGCTCCTCTACCACCGCCTTTGTGGCTGCTTTTCTCGAGGCTTGTGGTTGGAAGAATGTCATGATTGGAAAATCTGAAGGAAGATGGTCCCAAGAGGTGTGCAACAAGGTGAAGTGAAACGCGTGTCCACAAGCGCGTCTCAAACTCGCAATCAAGACGCGTCGCGTCACCTGCACGTGCAGCCCAAAGAGCAAGTGACCGCTCTCGGAATTCGGGTCTCGGGAGACACTCACCATTGGATTGACTCTTTATTGACTCTACTCTTTTCCGTGTGTATAAATTCGCCTCCACATACTGAGGAAGCGGCCTACCACATACCATGTCTTTCCGTGATCTCTTTGGCGGTGCCATCAAAGCGATTCTCCCAACTAACCTCATTGATGCATCGTGAGTACATCCCTATCCTTTAGCAACATTCTGAGAAGATAAGTTTGGTGTATAGTGACTTTCGTCAGGTTCCTGATACCCAAGAGGTACTACTCTTTCCCAACTCCGATGTCAGCCTCATTGTCGAGGTACTGGAGAGGGTAGCACCTTCAGATCCCAAGGATGCTGCAAAGTAAGCCTCGAATCTCTCTAATTAACAGTATTTCGTTCTGAAATTAATCCACTAGATTCCATTTCGACTCCATCGCTCACGACAACGATGCGCAATCTCAGACGGTGGAGAGCACTTCAGTGATACCCAACGACAGAGGAGACGATACACCCTCTCCCATCGTCCTCACTGGCACACAGAAAGTCAAGAAATTCAATCATAACACCCCCGACGATGTTCGGATCATTCTTGCCCTCTATCGTGTGGTATCGAAGAATGTTGACTTGGTCATGTCCATCAACATTCCGTTGCGCACTTCAGAGGGACAGGCGGTATCAGATAAAGACCAGCTTGACGCGAAGCAGGTGTTTGATACCGCTGCGAAATCTCTCCAGATCGTGGATTTCGGCCTCTTTGCTTGACCTCTTCCGAGATACATAGGTGAGTCTGATTTTCGTCCTCACACCTTCTTGGAGGTCAATGTATATAAGCGAATGTTTCTGTAGCGGTGTAACAATCTATGTAAAAGAAATTGAAATTTAAAGGAATAAAGGAAAAGGGCATATGTACATTTTGTGACTAGTGATACACAATGTCCACAAATCCATAGATAAGAAAGGTGTCTACATGAGAAGAAGCCAACGTTATCCCGTAATCAAGCTATCAGAAGCTGCATGGGGTTTTGAGTCGTTCCTCTCAGCCTCAGCCTCTGCTTCAGGTTCCTCGTCGATACGATCCGCGACGACATTAGTCGCCTCAGCAGCAGCCTTAGCCTGCTTCTTTCGTTTCGCGGATTCCTTCAGTTTCTCCCATCGTTCGCGGAACTTGACAATCATTGCTTTCTGTTGGGGGTGTGAATGGACCAGAAACGATTGCGAGACCAAAAATGTACAGACCTGTTTCTCGTTTTCGACACGGGCAGAACGTAAATCATCTTCGAGCTCACGGATCCGGCGGAGAAGCTGAGCCTCCCTGTCACGCGATGGATTCAGCGCCGCCACGGGTGCGGGCACTGGGGGCGGATTCATTGACAAAGCCGACAAGTCCACGGGGGGCGGTGGCACAGGCGGTCGTATCGCCATCGAAGATGACATTGCTCTTTGCGCCTATCCAATGATGGGTTAATTGGAACCCGAGGAAGCATCCGTAAGAGACCCACCTCTTTCCTCGCAAGCATGATACTATCCCGTAGTTGCAGATCTTGTTCTTTTCGTTGTTTCAAGGTCCGTTCTGCAAGCGCGAGCTGCTTTTGTGCCTCTTCGAGGTCGGCCTTGAGAGTGCTGTTTTCCTTCTTCAGAATGGATAAGGAAGGCTCGGTCTTGGAAGGGATCAGACAAAATGAGTCAGCCATGTCATCTAGGAGTACGGAGTCAGCGATATTCAGCTAGCCTCGAATCGGCACAGATGACCGACCATATGTCTCTTCTACGTCGTCGTCCCAGTCGTCTATCGGCGCTGGCTTCGGAGGGAAGGTGTTGATACCAGGACGTCCACTATCAGAATCCGAAGCATTCGAAGACCCATGTCTCGATAACACTTTGGACTTTGCGGATTTCATGAACCCAACGCCTCTTGATATTCTTCGAGATATCGGGTCTTCGATGTCAGTATCACTACTTGAGCCCGGTTCTCTTCGGGTAAGGGAGGTCGAATTTTCTGGTGGTCCTAGTGGGGCGGTGGCGAATGCGACGGGTTGAGAGAGGTAGTTTAGCATTCCCTCTGTGATTTTCCAGAACTGGTTGAAGGCATCATTTGTCTCGCTCTAGAAGCATCGTGTTAGTGTCAGAGTGTGATCACATCGCTCTCGAAGATGCAAGTGAAAGTGCGTACCCTGTGGCCGAGCAACATAAACGACTCATCGACCATCTGCTGAGAATCCGCAAGATTATTCCTATTTGTGGGAGGTGGTGACGCGGGCGGCACAGGCGACGTAAGAGAACCCGAACTCGAAGTAGCATTACTACTCGAAGCAACAGGCATGTTATTCCGGGGCGGTTTCTGAGGTAACGCCGGATCCTTATTCTCTTCCTTCAACTTCGCGATCTTCCTTTGCAACTCTTTGCCCGCCTTGCAATGTTCACTATGCAACATCCGCAACGTCCGTTTCGTCTGTGAGAGATAACAGAGAACATGAAAGGAGGAGGAAGAAGGGTCACACGTGAACACAACATTATCCAATGCACACACATAAGACTAGGAGTGGCAAACATTTTCTTCGCTGGAAGCTTCCACACAAACGAGGAAAGCTTCAGCTGCTTTGTAGTGTTCCTCAGCAGCAGGGATGAGTAACCCTTGGGCTACATATTCTTCTGCATTAGCTGCGTGTTGGTGTGCCTGTGAATACATGTCACATTCCGAGAAGACGGCGACGCGAATACCCCATGAATTTCAGCCACCCATTTGAATATGGAGAAAAGACAGGCTACTTACAGCATTTAAAGGAGACTCAATCGTTGACATCGCTCGGGAGTCAAGGAGAACGGTGCGATGTAATGAGGAGGTACTGGGAGTAGGGAGAGATGGAATATGAACCTTGTTTTCGTGCAGTGCCAGTGTGCTCAAGCCGCCATGCTGAGAAAGGTCGGTGGCGCCGGCATCGCGGTGTTTAAAAGCAATCGGCGCTACTTCTATATTTATTATGTCATAAGCAATTTGTGGCGCCCCCGCATTTTGGAGGTCTTTCAACTTCAATTTCACTTTTCATCCGTCTACGATCTTGGTCACTCGTGCTGAGTGGGCTGGTACATTATCCAGGATCAACATGCTCCTTCTGATACTTTTTTGTGACAGAAAAATCTGTCATGGTTCGGCAATTGGAACCCGCTTCCTTTGGTGTGCTGGGACTGCTTGGATTTATTGCAGGGTCTACCAGATCGAGTCGTAGCATGTCTAGGAGCGGAAGCATCGGGACCCTATACAAGCCACAAAGAGAGGGGCTCCTTTATCTCTTGCGCACTTTCCGCCATCAGAAATAGCTGGTGTCTCTGCCATGTTCTCTTATATACATAGAAAGATGGAAGAAAGAAGCAACAATTCGAAAGAGGTGTGTTCGACTTCTGGTCTTCACCCGCCGGTAGATATACTCAAACTCCTCAGTCGAAAGAACGGAAGTCTGCGACACTGAAGAATAAGCGGTCCTTTGATTTAGACGAGAGACCACCTCCTTCATTTGTCCATGAACTTCCCTCTGTGAGTCTTACCTTATTTTTTACCGCAATATTCTAACAAAGCGAAAGGGTGCTATAATTCCCAGATGCAGTGTACGAACTTCTGCTCAGAACATACAGGGATACATTTAATATTCCTTTAGTCAGATCCTCAACTACAAAAGCTCAACGAGGGCACCGTTCCTACGCATCAGGTATTCAAACAGTCCAATCTCAGTGACACAGTAGTTCCTTGACGGCCCACGACAGGAAAATGTCCGGGAATCACCACAGTCCTTGACGGTTCCAAGTCAACCCATCCCTCAAGCCCCATCCCCAACGACACCCCAAGATATTCATCGTCTCTTCCGCTCCGGAACAGCAAACTCAATCTCCAATCCTTCCCTTGAGCCCGACTTTGGGTCATTCGGTTCACCACCCCCGGACGACCCTATTCTAGGCGTTCATGTCGATCAGGTCCATACCTCTCTTCCAACCATCGTTCATCCTCATCAAAGACCCGCAATTGTGACGGCTAATACGAACGTTGCTGAGATTGTCTTGGGTCCGGAGTCGTTTGGATCTCCTGAAGTCCCGAGAGCTCCCCCTCCTTCACCTTTTGATATGACTGTTGCTCAGAAGGCTTCTGTGGAGCATATGGAAGATTGGACTGACGAGGTTGGTAATATTGCATTCTCATGATAAATGATACTAAACACAGTCTTCCCGTCAATCCTCGATAGGACGAAGAAGCGAAAGACGACAGCAGATCATATAGTTCAAGAGCGCTGCCTCAACAAGGTTACTTAGGTGTAAACGACTCAGGACGTGAGTTGAGTGTGCCAGCGGAGGTTTATCAGATGATTTGGGGGAAATTCGAGTAATCGAATCTCAGTCACCCGACAAGGATTTCCTTTAATCTGTAGTGTGTAACAAAAAAAAATCTGTGGACCATTTCCTTTTGCCCTACTGTATCCCTGTATGATCTGTACTTACGTCTGTATCGCCTTGTCCTTCCTTGTATTCGTATCGTATACTGTGGTTTTAATCAGACTTCGTGTATTCTCATCTGAACTTTTGAACCGGTATGAGTACAATTAGAAGGGATGAGTCATGAGATATGGGTATCCTAATGTACAATATCAGTGCCTCCGTGACCAGGGTCGTCGTCAAGCAGATGAACGGGCCACATCTAGCGTGTTGAACCCTAATCGGTTCCTGGTTCAACCTCGACAATGACTTTCCCAGTGGCTCGCTTGGACATGATCCGTTCGTACGCCTTGAGTATATCCTGGAAGGAATATACGGAGTCCACAACTGGTTTAAATTTGCCTATTGAAAAGTTAGGACATTTGTTCAATCAAGTGAAATCTCAACAAACACACCTTCGGAAATCAGGTCTGCGATACGTTGAAGGTCTTCATGCTTGTTCTTCACAAATAAATTCCTGCGAGGGCAGACAACCAAGGAATGAGTGTTACTCTATGCCATAAGAAAGCAATGGCTCTTACCTCCACTTTCTCTTCGTTCCTCCGAGCCAAGCTGGGTGGAGACCAGCAGAAAAGGCGTATGCCAAAAATGAAGGGACTTCGCCAATTCGCGAGGGTTGAGGCCCTACAGATACGAAGATACCCCCTGGCGCGAGGTAAGCTTCGCAATGTGTGTATAACGGGATGTCGATGTTTCCAACTGCTTCCAGTATGGCGTGGAACTTTGGAGTAGGTGGATCTCTCTCGAGAACCTTGTATGGCGATTCCTTCGTATAATCAATTACCTGTAAAGTCGTCAATATCTGATTCTGATACAATCAATCACCATGGAAAGGATTGTACGCACAACGTCTGCGCCGAGGGACTTTACGAATTCTTCGTTCCGACTTGAAGTGGTCGTAGTCACTTTGCATCCAATGGACTTTGCTAATTGAATAGCAGCTGCGCCAACTGATGTGCTTCCACCATTCACGAAAAGACTCTGCCCTGGCTCCAATTTCGCGAACTCGAAGAGTGCTTGGTATGCTGTAAGAGTGACCAAAGGAACTCCGGCAGCTTGAGTTGGGGTGATGTTTGCAGGACGGAGAGCAAGATGTTCTGCTGGAAGTGTGACATATTCAGCCAGAGAACCCTGTCTCGTCTTTGTTTGTTGCTCTAAAGATCGATGATCACGCAGTATGACTACATGGAAGGAACTACGCACGGTACAAGATGCAGCCAAACACTGGGTCACCTTTGTGGAATTCTGTCCCATTCTCGTTTACTACGATGCCTGCGAAATCGTGTTCTGCTACATGAGGCCGCTTGGCGAGGAAGTTGGGAAGCTGGCGCATCAACTTGTAGCCGCTGCGGGGAACATTGATCGACATACTTCGAAACAAAAATAATCAATGCGTACATGGGATTGAGGGCCGCAGCCTGTACTTTGACGAGGACCTCACCCTTTGCAGGGGTTGGTACGGGTAGGTTCTCATCCAGAACCAAAGCAGTTGCCGGAGTACCTCTTCTATGGATTCTCCAGGCTTTCTGCGTTGCTGGAATGGCAAACTGATCTGTGGGTAGAGACATGGCTGTATGTGGTGAGAGTGTGTGAGAGAAGGGGTTCAAGTGAGACCTGCGAATTATTTGTACCTTCTGCGCATGGAACCAGACATGGTCGAAATTTCTCGCAATGGCTTGCCTTCCTCAATGATGATGTCGAGTCCCAGGCTCAGGATCGGTCGAGACGGCATGCCACGCCAGTGCCCGATGGGGCCCTCGGGCACTTAATAAGGATATCGCCGAGGGCCTTGCTGCTTTTTCTCCGTTCGAGTGGATCAGGTCAGTGATATTTTGCGCTTGTGATTCCTCCATTCCCGAGGAAGGTGGGTAGCTTCAATCGTGCTCACACATTCAGAATTGATCACAGCACGAAGTTTGTGGTCCTGTATTTTAAAATACTAGGTTCGTGGTAGGAACGTAATTAACTTGTCTTGATTATTGTCCAGGTCCTGAGTCCATTGGCACCAGGGGCTCGTCACATCCTTTCGTCCCCCAAGCCAACTTGCATCTCCATTTGCGGATTTTGCTTCAACACCGCGATCACAGGTCAACATGAGTGATCCTGGTGTGTCCTATCGCCCTTGACTTTGCTCGTTCCAGCCTGACCTCAGTCGACTATTGTCTTCGAGCATGCCCCTGACGATTACGAAAGGACTGCTTACTATCGCGGTATCACTGGTGATGAAGGTCACAATGACCATCCAAACCTCGTCTATCGCTCCGATTTCTACACTACGTCATTCCCCAAGCCTACTGGTAGATTCGCTACTATCCCCGTCAAGTCGCTCCGCGGCGTCTTCGACACTCGTCTGAACAGTGTCTGGCACATCGTCGGCCCCCAAATTCGTGACTTGATCAAAGCTCGCAATGTCCGCTGGACTTCCATCGATCCGGCGCGTTTCTTCACTCACGGGAAGGACGAGCAAGGGACTCTCGGTCCCGTCGTTATCTGGATCGGTGTCAAGTCTGGTTCGACCTCTTCCGAAATGGCCCACGAGGTCTCTCAACAGATCCTCGACCTTTTGCGGAAGAGCCGTGTCGAGGACGTGGTCGTGGAGTGGCGGGAGGCCGAACCGCAGACATTGGCGGGGCACCCGCTCCTACCCCATGTTAGTCTCATTGATGCCAGCCACCATGTCCGACGCTTCCTTACTGCTCTTCATGGTGTTCCTCTTGCCACCGAGGAATTGGAGGACTCTCAGGGTACTCTGACTCTGTGGTTCCACGAGAACAAGGATGAAGATGGTAATCCCAGCGACAAGGTTTTTGGCTTGAGCAGTTGTCATGTCTTACACAAGGACTCGAACACTGAGTACGAGTTCAAGGAAGGGGCAGTTAAAAACCATGTGCGAGTCTGTGGCATGAGGAGATTTCAGCGCGGCCTCGACGACATCGACACGGCCATCTCTCGTCACAGAGCCTCCGCCGCATGCTGGACCGTAGACATCGCCAGTTGCCAGAAGCAGGTCCAGGATCCTCAGACAGCGGAGGAGATCCGCCAGTGTCAACGAAAATTGGAGGAAGAGGAAGAAGCGATTACAGACCTCGAGGGTCTTCACAGCGAGGTGACGACGTACTGGTCCGACATCGAGCTCCAACGCAACATTGGATATGTTCAGTACGCTCCTCCTATCTCGGTTGATGTCGGCGAAGACGGCATAAAGTACACCTCGGATTGGGGAGTGTTCTTGGCTACGGAGGCGAGGGTCAAACCCGAGTTTCAAGGAAATGTAGTTGATATAGGTGCATTTCGTTTTGTTTTCTTGTATCTGCCTCTGACGAAGAAATTCAATTCCTATCCAGGATCCAAATACGCTCCCTCAGTTTTCAAAGAAATGTTCCATCCTATTGATTTTGGACCAAACACGTTCCGTTATCCCGTCAAGAGGAAGCTGCGCATCGTGGGCTGCGCTACAGAGGAAGACCTCGCGACCCCATCCACGTTCGACAGCGAAGGCCAGCTTTGCCTTATAGTTGGTAAGGACGGCAACACCACCGGACTCACCGCCGGAGTCTATGCCGGTCTCAAGTCGTTTGCTCGAAATGATGCTGGTGTCGAGTCCATGGAACTCGGTATCTACAACCTTGACAGGAAGACCGGCCTAGTCTTCTCCGCCAAAGGGGACTCGGGCTCCCTTGTCTGGCACATGCAGAATGGACAGGCATATATCGTCGGTCAAATTCATTCTGGTCGTAATAAAGGCGGCTCGACGGGTAACCATGTCACGTATTGCACTCCTGGCTGGTTTTTGCTCGAGCAGGTCAAGAAGAAGTTCAAGTATGCCGACTTCTATCGCTCCGCCTGGGGGGCTTGAGGGCAAGCTGCTCAGGTTCATCTCATCCGTTTCGGTTCTCTGCTCGTTTTCTATCGATTGGACGACGGTAGCGACAGATCTTGGTCCATTGTCACGCAACTTGTACATTCGTCGCTCTTGATATCGTCTCTTTCGTCGTCAGCCACTCTCAACCTTCATGTCGTGCTTCTGTTTCAGTCCAAGGATCCCTACCATAAGTTCCCCTGTATAGTAGTATATGCGCGGCTCAGCGCAAATGTACAGTGTGTTGTATTGTTGTTAACTCATGTGTGAGCCAACGGGAAGAACAGAAATGGGATACTACGGTCGAGATGAGAAGAGGAGGTGTGATTCCCGAAATCTTCGGAGATGGAACTCATGGGTGATAAGATCGGTGATAAGACAAGATCTGTGTTGTATGGATCTCGCCCTCTGCCCAACTGGGCGAGACGGGCGTCTGACCTAAAGAGGCAGTGAGAGCGGAGGAGAGCCACCAAAGCAAACCGAGTGGAACGCATTCCACATCTCTTCAGCCACGGTTCAAAAAGGTGAATAAGCAGCTCAGACTTGCCCACAATCCCCACACCCCATCCCCCCTCCTCGTGGTCTTAAACACATTCGTCATTCATGGAGGTACGTCTCATCATACAACGCGTCTTCCAAAAGATGAACGATCTGACAAGGACAACAGGCCGTCCTTGACTTCTCCAGGGAGTTCGATGTCTCTCTCATGGACAAGGTCGTCATGGCCTTCTTCTCAGGCGCAGGTCAAGAGGTGGATAGAATACCAGTCTCTCCTTGCATGCATTCGTTCTGATCCACATTTTTGTCTGTTATCGCAGCAACAAATGGCACAGCAAGTCCTGACACAATTCCAAGACCATCCAGACGCTTGGACAAGAGTACCAGATATCCTTGAGACCTCCGCGTATCCCCAAGCAAAAGTTCGGCTTTTCCTCCTGACTGCTGCTCATATCTCTGATTCAAATCTGCACCAGTACATTGGCTTGCAGATCCTCGAAAAGTTGATTACGACACGATGGAAGTCGCTACCAGAGGGGCAACGTCAAGGTATGAATGATTGCTGGCATATAACAACTGACTAATTCCCTACTCCGAAGGTATCAGAAACTTTATTGTTGGCATCACTGTCAAAGTCGCGTCCGATGAAGCGACATTGCGAAGAGAAAAGACTTATGTCAACAAGCTAAATCTGGCTCTCGTCCAAGTACCCCTTCCAGCATCCTTCAACATTGTATCCAGTCCCTCACGATATCTTCCATCAGATTCTCAAGCAAGAGTGGCCGCATAACTGGCCAACGTTCATTAGCGAACTCGTCGAATCGTCAAAGACCAACCTCTCCCTCTGCGAGAACAACATGGTCATTCTCAAGCTCCTCTCCGAAGAGATCTTCGATTATTCAGCAGAGCAAATGACTCAGGCAAAGGTCAAGAATCTCAAGAACCAAATGTGCGGAGAGTTTTCAGAAATCTTCAAGCTCTGCTCCGAAATCCTGGAGGAAGCTCAGAAGACATCCCTCATCAAGGCGACCCTAGAGACCCTGCTTAGGTTCCTGAACTGGATACCCCTAGGCTACATTTTTGAAACCACCATTATCGACCTGCTGCTGAATCGAGTGCGTCATCTGTGTTCTCATACTATCCTCGTGTACATGCCGCGTGTGAAACTCGGACTGACTTGAACTTTATCATTTTTCAGTTCCTTGAAGCTCCAGAGTTTCGGAATGTCACCCTCAAGTGCTTAGCAGAAATCGCCGCCTTGAACGTAGGAGCTGAATATGACCCCAAATTCGTGATCCTATTCGCTATGGTCATGACATCCATCAACCGAATGATTCCTCCAAGTACCAATATCGCCCAAGCTTACGCCAATGCTGGTGACTCGGGTCAAGAGCTCGTCCTTAACATCGCCCTATTCCTCTCAAATTTCCTTTCCAACCACCTTCGCGCTGTCGAAACTGAGGCGAATAGAGACGTCCTATTGAATGCTCACCTCTATATGGTGAAAGTGTCCCAGGTCGACGAACGAGAAATCTTCAAGATTTGCCTTGAATACTGGCTGAAGCTTGTATCCGAGTTGTACGAGGAAATACAGAGTCTACCGATCGGCGACAGTGGATTGCTAATGGGATTGAGTCTCGGGGGGTCAAATCAGAGCATGTTGAATGGCATGGCGCTGAGGAAGAATATCTATAGTGACGTCCTATCGAATCTGAGATTGGTGGTCATTGAGAAGATGGTGAAACCCGAGGAGGTGAGCTCCGTCATTTGTTTACCCTTGTTCCTGGTTTGAATATTTGCTAACTATGTCTGTCTATCCCCAATAATCTCCCCGTTACCCCATTGACTATCTGGCACGTCATGATGTCAACCACCACATTCCCTCGTATATGATCGTGTTTGCCGTTTTAGGTTCTCATTGTAGAAAACGAGGAGGGCGAGATCGTTAGGGAGTTCATGAAGGAGAGTGACACAATCGTGTTATACAAATCGATGAGAGAGTTGCTCGTCTATTTGACGCATCTTGACGTCAACGATACCGAGACGATTCTAACTGAGAAGCTCGCGAAGCAAGTCGACGGTTCCGAGTGGTCATGGCAGAATCTCAATACACTCTGCTGGGCTATTGGGTCGATTTCGGGTGCAATGAGTACGTATTTTGACTTTTGGACCTTTCGCTTTGGAGGTAATCAGAGCCGGAACTGACCCCTTTCTGGTTGATTTGCTTTGCAGATGAGGAAACGGAGAAGAGATTCTTGGTCACCGTCATCAAGGATCTACTGGGCCTTTGCGAGATTAAGAGAGGAAAGGACAATAAGGCTGTTGTTGCATCGGACATTATGTATATCGTCGGGCAGTATCCGAGGTTCCTGAAGGCACACTGGAAGTTCTTGAAGACAGTCGTGAATAAGCTCTTTGAATTCATGCACGAAACGCACGAAGGTCAGTCAGTCACTCTTCATTCATCGCGGGCCTGTCAGAATCTATGCCCCGTTTGCGTATTAAGCTATTCATGTTCCCCACTATTTTATGCTTCTTTTCCTTGGCTGTCGTCATCGTCCAAAATGCTAACCTTCTTCACTCTCACCCTTGTCCTCTACCACATGGTGGTATCTGGTCTAACAGGTGTACAAGATATGGCGTGCGACACGTTCATCAAGATCGCACAGAAATGTAGAAGACATTTCGTCATGCAGCAATCGGGGGAGCAAGAACCTTTCGTGGACGACATCTTGCGGACATTGCATCGTATTACTGTTGATCTCTCACCACAGCAGGTCTGTGCCGCCCATTCACACCTTCTGGTGAAATGCGTCTGATCAGAAAATGCCTTCAGGTCCACACGTTCTATGAAGCTGTCGGTTATATGATCTCTGCGCAGCCCAATAAGCCTCAGCAAGAGAAGCTGATATTACGACTCATGGAGCTTCCTAACAATGCCGTATGCACCTGGTTTCATTTTCCTATTCATAAGGCGCCTGCTGATCGCAAATACAGTGGGATTCATTGATGGCGCAGGCAGCGCAGAGCATGGACGTGCTGAGTAGCGTGGACAACATCAAGATTCTGTCTAACGTACTGAAGACGAATGTTGCTGCGTGCACTTCGATTGGAAGTTTCTATCTACCGCAAATTGGCAGAATTTTCCTGGATATGTTGGGTCTTTACAAGGCTGTCAGTGGGATTATCTCCGAGACTGTTGCACGAGAAGGTTGGTCCGCCCCTACGTGACATCTCCGTCACTTTGTACACTTATCACGTTGCCCAGGCCTCATTGCGACGAAGACACCGAAAGTCGCCATCTGCGAACCATCAAGAAGGAAATCTTGAAGTTGATGGAGACCTTCATCAGGAAGGCTGAAGATCTCGAGACAGTTAACACTAACTTCATGCCTCCTCTATTGGATGCGATCCTTGGGGATTATAATCGGAATGTGCCCGCGGCGAGGGACGCGGAGGTCTTGAACGTGATGGCTACAATTATCAGTCGCTTGGGTGTAAGTTATATGTTCCTTGTAATCGGGAGCCCTGGAGTCGCTCATGGAATCACTGCAGCCTCTACTCACCCCTCAAGTACCGGCGATTTTGGATGCGGTGTTTGAACCGACATTGAACATGATTAACCAAGACTTTGCGGAATTCCCTGAGCATCGTGTTGGCTTCTTCAAGTTGTTGCGCGCTATCAACTTGAACTGCTTCCCAGGCATGTATCATGTCGTTATGTTCCTGAAACCGCGGCGTACTCATGAGACCTGTTGCAGCTCTTCTTACGATACCCCCTACACAGTTCAAGCTCTTCATGGATAGTATTATTTGGGCCATCAAACACACGATGCGTGACATCGCAGAAACGGGTCTCAACTGTGAGTTTCCCACCAAAAGTCAAACACGTTGACCACCGCTAATGTCACCTGTTCGCGCTTGAAGTGTGCATGGAAGTTGTCAATAACTTTGCTAGTGCCGATCCAACGGTCTCGAATGCGTTCTTCCAACAATACTTCCTCAGCATCATGCAGGACATCTTCTTCGTTCTCACAGATACAGATCATAAATCTGGCTTCAAGCTCCAGAGTATGCTGTTGGCTAGGATGTTCCAGTTGGTTCAGATGAACCAGATCACAGTACCGCTGTTCGATCCTGCCACGGTCCCGGATCCAAATATCAGCAATGCGATGTTCTTGAAGGAGTATACTGCGAACCTTCTCAAGTCTGCGTTCCCTCATGTGCAAACGTACGTTACACTTCATTAGTTACCCAAGTGTCGGGTATGCTGATCCACGATTCTTTTCTACAGTGCGCAAGTCCAGCAATTCGTGATAGGATTGGGAGAGTTCCACAGCGACATCAATCGCTTCAAACTCGCCCTCAGAGACTTCCTCATCCAACTCAAAGAGTTCTCCGGCGACAATGCCGACCTCTTCCTGGAAGAGAAGGAAGCAGAAGCGCAGAGGAAGGCCGAGGAAGAACGCGAAGCCGCGATGAGAATCCCTGGAATGCTCAAGCCGTCACAACTAGACGACAAGGACGAGGATATTTAGGATCATTCTTTGAGGACTTTTTTTCCTTCGTCTTCCTTTCCTATTCCTTTTAATCTTTTTCGTGTTGCTTCTTGGTTCCTTTGTTTAGGACCTCATCTGTCATTGCCCCCGGAGGTTTGTTTGCTTTCGTACACCAGTGCGGCGTCTCGTTATCTCTCATTGATCTCTGCAAGGAGCGCAGAGGGAGAGTCCTCCGAGTCACAGCGTCGCACTCGATATCCAATCCAAACTTCTGTCGCTCTCTTGTATGCTTCACCTTTACTTACCCCCTACAGTTTGATCCGCTTCGTCTCTCGTCGCGCCACGTTCTGTCTTCATTTCTCATTCCATTGTGTGTTTGTACAATTCATGTATCCAAACTGAATGTACATCCCTCCTTTTATCGCTGTCGTCGTTTCATACAGTAAGTTAGTATCATTCCAGACCTGCCTTACCCCCAGTTTCCACGCTGCATTTTTCCCCACCTGTCTGTCTGTTACGATGATGTCTCGTCTACTTGTTCTTGTCTTTCTTCTCAACCAATGTACCAGTAGCTTAAAGTTCATGATGAATACAAAGAGAAATTAATGTATTTACTATTCCGATCTTCCTTTTTCCTTTTTGCTTGGTGTGTGATATTTGGAACCTGTGCATATCACCGGACATGAACCGGACATGAAGAAAACAAAGACGCAAAAACGTGTGATAATGTATTGCAAGGCTGCGCATTAGGAAGTGGAGAAGGTACATGGATGTGATTCTGAATGTCCTTGATTGTGATTAAGTGATGTATAACCTAACAGATCCCAGCACAAGTGAAGAAGAAGAAAAGAGAAAAACGCCTTTGTTTTCCGGCAAGATCTATGGAAGGATGTTCAAACACTGGTGGTGAAGTCCACATGCTGGAAACCTCTAAAGTCGCATATTGCGCCCGATTCCTCGAAATACTTGTTCTCAGTCGCTGTGAGATCAAAGGCGCAGATGCGGTCCGAAACGAGGAGCACAGGCTTCTCGAGGATGGGCGGTGTATCGCCACTAATGTATATATCTCCGTTTTCGGCACTTGGGTTCGCAATGGAGTGTCTATATAAATAGACAAAGATAAGTATGGGGTAATCGAGAGTCGGAGAGTATCAAACACTCACGCTCTCCGGACGTGGTCAAGTGCCCGAGGCAGGGTGGTGTTCCGGTTCGACATCGGGTCGTCGCAACGGGCACAGGAAAAGAGAAGTTGCGGATAGTACTCCTGGAATAGGCTCTCTCTGTTGTTCTCTTCACATTCCTTAGCGAGCGCAACGGCCTCTCCTGAAATCAGCTCCCATTCGGCCTCTTCTTGGTCAATTGCTCCGTGGGCGGTACGTGCATGATCCACCTTTCAAAACCAAATAAGCAAGATTAAGGATCGCCTCTTTGTGATAAGACATACCGCTGTGCGCCACGACATGACCAGCCAAACACCGGACCGGCTACATGTCTTACAACATACTCTTGGATCAAGTTCCTGGAGCGTCAGACGAGATGTCTTCAAGGGGTCTAGTCCACACGCTTGAATGATCTTCATGGCACGGTCACTTGCGCGGCTAACCGCCAAATTTCTCGAAGACCAAGTACGGCAGTTCCAAGCATTCAGGACCACGTCCTCGTAAAAGTAAGCAGCGTCGGAGTCCTCCCGGCATCTCCAGTACCGGACGCGAAGGCACTCGTGGGCAATGACTGCTGGGAATTGCATATTTTTGCGTCTGCAGGCGGTGCAATCGAAAAAGGTCATAGCAAGACGCAGTGGGTCTTGAAAAGCGGGAAATCGGTAGCCGCTATTAATGATTGAAGTCAACTCGTCGCCGATTTGGTCTCTCCAGCGATTGGTATACTCGACGAGGTTGTCTCGGAGTAGCGAGTAATCTTCAAGGGTCACATCCGCAGAGCTAGGAGATTCAGAAAGTTGGCGGAACTCCGGCATTAAGGCATAGTCGACGAAGTGTGGCTGAAAGTCCGAACTGGTCGTCCTGAGGTCCGGGAATGCTTCCTTGATCACGCCTGTGAGCCAGAGGAGCCTTATTTTGAGCTCTTTCCGTCGTTCATTTATCAACCTCGTTTTCTTGTACCCCTTCATGAGAGAAAGGATAGACGGCTCAATGGTCTTCCAAGCTGGAGAAAAGATACCTCAGTATGCTATTCATAGATACGGTCAGTGTATTTTTGGCCCCACCTTTATCTGTCATTCTCTTTGTGGAGCGGATGAGAGCATGGTCTGACAATTCAAAATAATTGGAAGACTGCATAGCATCCAACTCTGCGCCCCATCCTGCCGCTCGGAGCTTCTTGACCACACTGAAACCAAAGAGCAGTTAGAGGGGACCATATCGGACAGGGTGACCACCCTTACGTTTCCAGCTTCTCTTTCTTCTGTTCATCTAAATGCTGTTTGCGCGAGGCTTTCCTTGCTTTATCCCATTCCTCGCACAGGATCGCATGCTATGATCACAAAATGGCGACTCAGCATTTCCTTGGGGTAAATGAAAATATAGAAGACTACGCACAGCTTCGATTTGTTGCACCCTTTCACGGTGATGGTTGCGGAACGTCTCTCGCGCTTCTTCGTCATCATCGGGAATTGCGAGCCACGAGTGCCAGACGCTCTCGACTTCGACCTTGTGATAGACAATGCGTCGCCGCTCTGCAGATTTAAGGTTAGGCGCAGGCATATGACCGCCAACAAAATATGATGATACCATTCAACGTCTTGCAAAACATGTCGGCGGTCATCCCACCGTTGAAACCACCCCGTCCCCCCAATAGATAGGAGTCCACGGTCCTGTAAAAAATTAAAGCTGAGTATATGCGCATTAAATTATGGTACTTACTGTTGTCTTTTGCAGCTGGCGCAGTAACGAATATTAAATGTGAAAATTACATTCTGGACGTTGCCAGCAAGGCAATTCTGTGAGAAAATCAGTATAATGATCCGGTTGAGCAGGAGCTTGCAAACTGAAACTTACGTGGCAGTAGGGGCTGAACATGAGGTGAGCGTACGCAGGCTCGCTCAAGAAGGGTGGACATTCCGGGAGATCATCTACATTCCTGCGGGCACTTGCCCAAATGCCGACAGTCTGCTTCCCTAGGAGGAAAGAGCGAAAAGCTTTCGCTACCCTCGTCAAGTGGAGTAGGTCTATGGGTTCTAGATGAGAAAATATCTTGAGATAGCTGGTGAGCTCGGAGTCAGGAGAGGCATCCATGACGAAATCATACCTCATGTAGTATATCGAGTGGCATATTTGGGATACTTTGCAAGTATCCGCGCATCCTCCGATGCCCCAAACGAGTGGCCTGGACGCTGAGGGTAGTATCTTGTGGGGTATGCATATTGTCAAGAGAGCTAATGCGAGACTTTCGGGAAGGCATCCTAGATAGTCTCCTATAAGTCCGTCTTTAGGATGGATCGACAAGGATCACAATCAGCGGTGGAGGTTGCTGAGAAAGGCTAGTATCAGGATCGCCACGGACTAATTGAGAACACTGTGCTTACCTCTACGGCTTGCGGGGACCAAGGTCGTTTGCGCTCGAAAAACTGAGCTATCTAGTGGGCTCTCGGTGGGCTCTGTAGGTGTTAGGAGATGGTTGTGGGTGAGGTGTACGACTGCATCCGAGTGGCAACGAAGACAGCCAAATTATTGACGGCGGCTCAGCAGCGGCCAGCAATTTAGAGTTTCTACGCGCCTGTCACGTGCTCGCTCCATTCCGGCAGTTTGTGGCGGAAGCTGGCGGTGGCCAAGGAGCGCTTTGCACTCACCATCTTCCGCAACGTCCTCTTCCCCAATCTCAGCTTTTCCGACCTAAACTTGCCTCTCTATAACAGGGGCCCGACGTTCAGAATGTTCAAAAAGTGGGTCTAGTTTTAGCCTGACCTCCTTTCTGCAGTTTTAAAATGCAGAGTACAGATTCTCCTCCTCATCTGATGTATCCGGGCAAACGAGCGTAAAGTCGTCTGTGCAACGATCAATCCGTGCGGCGGTACTTTCACAGTGGAAGATAGATGTGGAAGCATTCGAGCAAATATGGCCAAAGAAAGAGCCCTTGATCCTAGCAAAATGGTCTGTTAGCAGCATTGCGTCTTGACATCCACGCAATGTGCCTACATCTGCATGTGACAGCAGAGAGCACATTTCAATATACACCCTCCATGGGGAACCTCTATTCTTTCAGCATTTTGATGGCCCCTTCTACCCAACACTCCGCCTATTACACAAATGTACGTCACGACTCGTTCCTGATGTCTGGGCACCTTCATTCATAGCGGAGCGCGGGCTTTCCTTATAGATCCCTTCGTCCTCCCGATGGTCAAAATCGACAGGGGAGCCATCCGTTTTCTACTCGCGGGGGCGAGCATGATGTGTCCCGGACTTACATCCGCGGGAGGGTATCTTCCTCCACCAGATGCCGCTCTACCTGCGGGCACCCCAGTTGCGATCCACGCGGAAGGAAAGGAACATGCGGTAGGCGTTGGCATTACAAAACTCAGTACAGAGGACATGAGGAAGATCAACAAGGGTGTTGGAGTCGAAACAGTGACCTACCTCGGGGATGATTTGTGGGCTATCCAGAAGCTGTAATCGTTGTACTGAGTACGAGAAACAGAAGAGCGTGAAAACGTTCTCATGAACCTTCTTCGAACCTCGTCTTGCCGCTAGATACGGACTTCAACATGCAGACAATCGCGTGTTGTGCCCCCATCGAAGCCTCCCGGTGATTGGCTTCACCGTTATCTCAATTACACTTCGGCCATATTTCATTTCCCATCGTCTCCCCCGCACATACCCTGGACCTCCATGGGCTTAATAACACAGTCCTATGTCCAATACTGATCGTAATACTTTGCACGAGTGACCTTCTGCATGCTCAAAATTACGTTCCCGATCGTTCAGCCTGAGAGCTACAGCGAACAAAATAGCAGAACTCGTCCAGGATGTTTTTCTTGGGGTGCTAGTTGTTATGGTAAGGTTCCGTACTTCCCAGACATAGCGGACTCGTGTCCTGCACGGGGCAGGGCGGTGACGCTCCTCGATAGTAATGACCGCCCTCGAACTGAATGCGCCATACGACTGAATGAAGGTAACCGAAGAAGCCCTGTAAATCTGTGTCATCTCCAGGTGTAGCCTTCATGATTCTCCGCCCCCTCGCCTGGGCTCTTGAGGATTATGGGGATTCGGAGGTGGATCCGGGGAATAGGCAGCGTACCTGGGGAATCCATTTGGGCAGATTCGAGTTTTGGGTGTGACAAGTCGGACCAAGACCTGTCGTCTGTTTGTTTGTCCGTGTTAGGATCGGAAGGTGTTGCCGTCATCAATTGTTTGCCGCTCGGTACTCAACGCCCTCGAGTCGCCTGTCTCATTTGCTTTTTGTTCGGTCGTTGCTTGTCACACTTCCGAATACGCTGATATCCAGTTTCGCTCGCAATCGAAGGACCGTCTTGTGTCGTTTTGAAGCCACCTCCACGCCGATTCCTCCCTGTTTTACACGAAAAATGGGTGATATCGCGTCCTTTGATTACAATACCCCATTCACACCCAGCCGATCGAAGAAGAAACGCAAAAACAAACCTGGTCTTGTACCAGTGACCCCACAGGTGGCATTAGATCGCGCAAGACAAGAGCTCACCCTGGGGGAATGGATGGAAGATTGTAAAAGTCGGTCGCCCGCTTTCCGACTTTGCCGGGGAATACTCACGACAGAACTCCGACTATCAGGTCTCGTACGAGAGGGCATATCGTCGCTATTCTCGCACTCTACGAACCCTCTTCGTATCCTTTGCTTGGGCTTGGGAAGTCCTTCCTCCGCCCGTGATGCGCGATCGCAACTGGCCTTTCTGCTAGAACTTTGTGACGACATCCGAATCGTGTGTTCCCTCTCTTTGTATCGTAGATCCATGGTAAATGGCATATTCGTTCATGTGCTCCTAGGACTATTCTCGAGTGCTGGCATTCGACCCCATCTTTACTAAAGAGGATGAAGAGCTTCTAGATGCTGTCAAGCTGCAAAGATCAACCGAAAACAGAGCATGTCCACGCCTCTCCTAGGATAAGCTGTGCCTCATAACTGATATCTAGAATACTCTTCCCAGATTGCCGCCTACACCCTCATAGAACCGACGATCGTATTCATGCCTCACTGTGACTTGCACCTGTACGAAAATTTGCTGCAGGAGAACTGGTCTAGAAATCACCTCCCCAATGTCCTCCTTATCGCAAATGACCTGAGTGAGTATCTCCAAAGGTATGCATCATTTCTATTGGTTCCAGGTCCACCGCACCCCCACACTGGCCTCCTCCCTTCCTTCCCGAAGCAAGCACTATCTTTGGTGACGAAAATGATGGTGTTTGCACCCTCATCTGACCCTTCTCCCTCGCAGTCGCCCATCACATAAGCTCTCGGTGCAATCGCCCTGCGTCTCCAAATTCGGTGAGCCAACTTTCACACACCTCCTACCCTATCTCCTCCCATTCCTATCCAAACACACACCCCCACGCACAGCTCTAGCACCTCCTGACCCTTCGAAAAGCTAACCAAAACCTCCACCGACGTTTCCCAGCGCCTATTTCCGAATCCCGACCCTTTCCCCGATGTGCGTCGCATCCAACGGCCTTCAATAACATTGCCATTCAGTTTGTGCGCTCGGAAACGTTGATTTCCGTGGAAGACGCCTTCTGGGAGATCACCCGACGTCCGGACGCTGTTGCGGAGACAGGGGTATCAACATAAATGACGGTTGTCTTCTTCTTCTACCCATTTTCCCAGCCCCTACAAAATCTTGTGCCTTCTTTCCTCTTTTCAAAAGGCAATTTTTAGGAGCGAGTCACAGAAGGAGCCGGATTTGTATTATCTTGACATTGTGTCCAGTCAAAGGCTCTCTCGTCCCATGGGCAGATATCTTGTCCACAACAAAATTTCAGGCTTGGGGGGTGTGTGACTGGGATAATGTGGGGTCACTGTTTCATAATTACGAGTTGACGCTATCTTGTGTGCCAATGCCATGTTCTTATCTTTTGATAGTGCGACTTGTGTCGCCTTGTTGATGTCTTTGTTCCCAGGCGTGACGAGAACGAGCGGTTCGACTCGGAAGTCCCCCGGACAAGTACGGAGGTTGGTGGCTCCTGTGGGGCGATATGATCCAGAACGTCGAGGGTTTAAATTTTAAGGTTCGGAAATGGTTGTTTTGGCGAGATCCAATGAGGACGCGATAAGCGGTAACAGATTACGTAGGAAGAAATGCGCGAAACCACCCTGTATTCACAAGCACAAGACGACCACAAGACCAGTAATTATAGGGTGAGATAGGACCATAGGGAACACGATATGATAGACAAACAGGATGAGAGACAAGCGATATACATGAAGGAGCACTAACACTCATGGTAATGACGATGGAAAGCACGAGAGGAATGAGAAACAGTATTATCAGAGAATGGAAGGGGATCGAGCTCAAATGGATAGGAATAGGAGTCTTCAGAGGCAATGTAAACTTGGGGATGGGAACGAGGCTGAGTCCGTTCACGAGGCGAGATAACGGGGTCGGTGTTAGATAAGGAAGACGTCGAGTTGGTGAACGGAGTGGATGGAGCGTCCGACTCGTCATCCGAAGTGTCGTCAATAGCGTCCGGCACCGGTAGATCTTCTAGTTCGTCCGAGTTGAAGTAGGGGAGGGGGTCATGGTATAGCGGCGGACTTGTTTGGGTAACGACGTCGGGAGATTGCTCGAGCTCGAACCAGGAAGGCATAAGAGGGGGATGCAAAGGAGGATAAGGGATAGGATAAGGAATGGCGATATCTGACGCATAGTACAAGCTGGATTGGTCGGCGAGATCGTCCGAGGAGGACATAGGGGAGTATATGGGACTCAGCGGTTCATCATCCTCAAGGGCAGGAAGGACTGAGATTGTGGAATGGCTATCGGTTTCTCCCTCGTCATCATCATCATCTCCGAGACCCTGGAGGACGGAATCCAGCCACTGAGATTCAGAATTACCCGCGCCTGTTTCCTGATGAAAAGCGTCGGGATCGGGGAACATGAAATTGTCATGTTCTAGAGGGTGGTGTTCTGGTTCTTCTTCTGTTCTATATACATTGTCTTCGACGACTTCATCCGCCACACTAACTGGTGCGGATAAGACAGGCGACCGAAGAGAGTTTTTGAGAAGGACCCAGCGGTGCAAGCTGGCTCCATCCTTGACGTTTCCGCCAACGACAGAGTTCAGCTTGCGGCAGGCAATACTGAAAAGCGAATTTGGTTCGGGAGCCATTACTGAATTGATTGAGGGGAAAAGATAGGGTGTGCTAGTCGGTTGAGCGACGACTGAGATATAGGGTGCGTTCTGGTGTGGCACGAGGACATTGATGGGTGAGTTGTGGAAATGAAAGACACGAGGCGGGGTATACTTACGAGGCCGGTCAGGTTGTGATTTTATGACGGTTGTATGCGGTATACGATGAAGGGCTCGAACAGAAGGGAACCGTTCTTAGATTTGCGTAGGTACTTGTTAACCATGCTTGTTCCGAGGGTTCGCCAGACGGCTAATGGGACTGTCAAGGCGGGCCAGGAAAGAAGACGTGGTCTTCAAAAAGAGAGAGGTGAGGAGACGGGGAGGTGACTTAGAGAGCCATGGCTGTGAGAGGAAGGCGAGGATGCCGCTAAGGAGGAGTCAGCTCAGAGGCGAACGAACCCCTTATAACTGTCTGCGTGACGCGACACCGCGGTGACTCACGATCCACTCTCCTGGTTCCATTGCCGAATAAGGCAACACAGACCGAACCAGGCTTAGCCTCGCGTAGCCACTCCCCCGGAATCTTTCGGCCAATTTCGCCATCGTCCTCCAGTCACGGTCACAGATCCCGTAAGCTCGTCACTCGCCGAAATCACGCAAGCCCCGCCTGTGGCATAATCGCACGCAGACTGCTCATCCCCAGTCATCATCATGAGCAATACAACTGCCCAGTAACCGTCCAGGTTCTCGTTCCGAACAGTTCCATTCCACAGACACACATCGTGGCACACACAATTCCCCCTTGGTCCCATGGCGATATCCCCGCCAATACGTACACAGCAAATAGCACGCAAGTCCAATAGTCATATGTACAATCCAAAAGAAATCAACTCTCCCCTACGTCTACAGGCCTTAACCTTCGTCCATCACATCATCCCCCGCACTCTCATCCTTTACAGTTTCCAGTAGCTTCCGGATCTTGTTCAAGCTTTTAGGTGACACGTCCCGCGCTACCGCAAGCAGCTGCGCGGCCTTCACCTTATCCCCCATCAACCGATAGACCTTCGCCAATTGAAAGATAACATTCGACTCATCCGATGATGTGTCTCGCAGTGACTCCAAATCTTCTACTGCCAGCTATTTGTTGTGCAGTTGACAGAATATGCAAATACCGTGTGATTCAGTACCACTCGGGATCAATTGCGTGAAAACAAGGACAGGATGACTTACCGCGTATCTCTTCATGGCAATGTGGATCTTTGCTCGATGGTACCGCACCAATGCATTCTCAGGGGATATTCGGACGGCCTCACTGAATAAAGCAAGGGCTGTCGACAGGTTGCCGGAACGTTCGTGAACCTGTCATCACATAAACCCAAGGACCCATCAATGCCAATTCGGACAAACAATCCACACTTCTCTTCCCTTGACTCACCATACCCACACATCCCAGTAGGACCGCGTTCCTTGGATGTATATCGGCCGCCTTCCGGTAGTGATATTCGGCCAACCGCAACCTGCTCATTCTCATATAGCAAGTCCCTAACCCATACCTATAAGGCATTATTTATCATTCCGAAAAAACAAAGTTCAAATCCCGCAATCAGAAAACAACAAACAAACCCCACGCACCATGCATTGTAGTGTCGTGGATCAGCACGTAAGGCGGACTGGAAAAACGAGATCGCTTTGTCCAGGTCCTCATCGATCGACTCGTGTCCACTGAGAGTATAGGCATATGCACACTTTGGATCCAACTGTGCTGCTCGCCGGAAACACGTCAACGCTTGTGCTCTTTCCTTTTGCACGGAAAAACAATTGCCGACTGCTATCCACGCCTGCGACGATCGTGGATCAATAGACAGTAATTCTTGCGCGAGAAATGATAGCTGGACGTTTCGTTGCAGATGCCACAGCAAGGTCGAAAATACCTCCATGTCCCAGAGCCGATAAGGCTCTAAATTGCGAACGGCCTCGAAAGCACGCTGGGCCTATAACAAAAGGGAAAGCACCTCGTCTGAATGTAACCAATTAGGCAAATCAAGGGTACTCACCGCCGAGTACTCCCCTAATTCATAGTGGGCTTTACCAACCATGGCCATCACCCAGGCTGACCGTTGATGATTTGGGGGTAGCTTCTCTAATTCTTCTAGGCACCCCCTACAATCATACATCGCAAGCGCTCGGGTCGCCGTTGCGAAGATTCGAATCAGGTTATAAATTGTATAATCTGCCATTGCAATATCATACGCTTCCTGTGCGGCTTGCTCACTCGAGGCTGATAATGACAGTTCTGACAAGGATTTCGGAAGCGGTGAGTTGGGTGCCGCAACTGATTCACCCATGATCAAATCTTCGTCCATCTCCGAATCAGAGTGTAGACGTGTTCGTGTTGCGGGGCGGCGTCTTTCGCGTGTAATGATAGGCTTCTAAATAACGATGAAATACGTCAACTTAGCTTCATTGGTTCAAGTCATGTTCAATGAACTTCGACTGACGCTAGCTTTAGGTACGAGGGTCGTCTTACTTCCTGGTCCGGAAAGTAATCTCGTACTTCGTCTCGTCAGTGCAAGCGGAGGTTGCTGTTCTCTCGTAGCCTTCGTCGCACCGGTCAAGTTCGACCTAGAGGACGTCGCTGCATGCTGAGCACGGCGACCGGGAGATGAGAAGATGTTAGCAATGGTCAGGGCCGGGCGTGCGCGTGCCTTTGAACTTTTGGAGCGATCGTCCGCCCCCTGTAGCAATGCACCAGCTGACTTGGACGGCCTGATATTTGATTCTGCGGCCGTTGAAGAGGGCGGAGCGGTACGCTGATGCGTACCAGAACGCGGTTTCTTGGCAGCTGGGCCCGTTTCATCTGCTGAAGAAAGGGGACGCACAGCAGGTGGTTGGACCGTCAATGAGGTCGCAGGTTGAGACCGACTGGGGCGCAACTGCCCATGCTGGAACGAATCCTCGGGGTAGAATGATGAGTCGGTGGTTGCTCTGGGTCCGACGAGGGATGACATGAATGGATGGATAGGTAGGCTGACAAGGATAGACATACATAGAGTCGCGGGGACCAGGTGGATCCATCCGGAATAAGGGTGGTGGAGGTCGGTCAGCTCTCCACTGGCGGAAGACATCCCCGCTGCTACCAGGATCAGGTGTGAAAAAACCTGATCCAGTCGCAACAGGGATAGGTCGTGTTGAGGTATCGTCCGAACTTGGTTTCGTTGGTGCAGGTCGTGGAGGGAAGATTTCGTCAATAATGGGCGCGTTGCCTGAGAATCCAAATCAAAGGTCTAAATCTGCTGACGGCATGATATAAAGTACTCACCAAGTGAGCATAGACCCTCGAAAGCCTCCCACAACATTGGATTCGTTTTCAGAGCTGATCGAAAGCTGCGTGTCGCATTTTCGGCCAGGTTACCCTTGAGTGCAGCGAGACCAGATCGACAATACAGAGAGGCCAACTCAGGGAATTCTCGCGATTGTCTAACACCCATAGATGCTGTAGGGAACGGACCGAGTTAGAGGACACAAACAACTCGAACGAACAACAGAAACAACGCACGTGTTGGGGTATAGGTAGAGTCTCTCGCACACTGTTCCAAGGCATCTCGCGCCTGCCTATGTCGACCTAGTGCACTACAACACTTCGCCTTCAATTCGAGGCATCCACTACAGCGAGATTCTGAAGCACGATGTACGAGGTGGTGGGCTGAATGTGGTTGACCAGAGCGAAGCAAGGCGGTCGCGTAGAGGTGTTGGGCGTCATGGTTCGCATTGTCATGTGCGTAGTACCTCTCTGCGTAGAATACTGCAGAGCGAATGAGATCGGCGTCGAGACATGACCATATGAGAGAGCGGTATCGTTGATTCAGATGAGCTGAGGCAGATGGAGACGCTTCGGCTTGCATGGATCAATTGTTTTGCGTGTGATGATTTCGCATATGCCAGTGAAAAGTATGCTGGTTGGATAACTAGGATATGTGCTAGTTCGAACAGTTGCAGGGTGGTCGGATGGTCAAGGGCAGAACGAAGAGTTGTATTCTTTCTCGCCTACTTTTGGCCACCCACCAAATCAACCGCGGCATCCGCGTCACGCCACATGGCCACGTGGTCGCTCTCGAACCACGAGGAGGACGCAAGCTCCATAATATTTTGCAACGAAGTGATTACTTGGACAATATAGAGGTGGTCGACATCATACGGTGTATTGCAAGCTGGTGCTGCTCCAAAATTCCAATCGCTTGACACACCATTGGAAGGGGCATCAATGCTGTCACACTCATTTTACGAAAGACGCCTGTTTGCATCAAGATTCAAGGAGGCCAGCGGCTTGCAGGAATTTGAGCCAAGATTAATGCATTCAACTGCTGCATCTATTACTGCTACATATTCATGAGCCTCTAGCTACCACGCGTCCGTCAATGTCCATGTGGATCTTCAGGTTTAGGTTCTAGAATTGCATAATCAGAAACACTATCAATCCTTTGAATTAGCGTTTTCCACTTACCCGGTGCACATTGAATAGCATCGTCAATGCGTAACAAGGATACAGCCGCCTCAAACGCTGACTTGAGACTCCTCACTTTGCTCACCGTAGGCTCCAGGACACCAGCAGTCACATTATCCCGAACTTCTCCATTGAGAAGGTCAAGCCCATACCGCAACAATGCCTTCTTTGGGTCGCCAGCTGGAGCGTTCTGGGCTGCGTTATGATATGCACGAAGCTTAGCGACCAAATCCGTCGAGTCTTTGGCTGCATTCACAGCGAGAGTCTTCGGAATCACTAGTAGGGCACTAGCGAACTCCGCGATCGCAAGTTGTTCGCGAGAACCCTGATGTGTAGATCAGTACGTGATCCACCGAGACAAGTCATAGAATGAACGGACCAGTGTTGTAGCAAAGTTCTCGAGGTAGATGCTCAATGCAGATTCTACTGCTCCGCCTCCCGGAACCACGGTTCCGCTCTCTAGAGTCCGCTTAATCACGGACAGGGTATCGTGCAAAGCTCTCTCCATTTCGTCGAGCATATAATCATTTGCTCCCCGCAATACAATTGAAGACGAGCTCACGACCTTTGTACCCTTGATCAAGATGAGTTCGTCGTCAGATATCCGTTCTTGGACAACTTCCTCTGCCGTCCCAAGGTAACTTGATTCGAAAGATTCTTCGCCTTCGAGATTGGCGAGACTGGATACAAGGGTACCGCCAGTGGCCTTCGCAATGCGTCGGAGGTCCTCCTTCCGACAACGGCGAACTGCCATGGCACCCGCTTCCACAAATTCCTTGAGACACAAATCGTCGATACCCTTCGTCGTTAGGACGACGTTGGCACCGGCAGCCAGAATTTTTCGGATGCGCTCCAAGGTGATTTCCGACTCCCTAAACTAAGATATCAGACAATCGCTCAGGAATTCACAAGGAAGGACGTGCCTTCTTCGGATGTCTTCCAATTGACTGGGGTCGTCGATCAGGATCTGAACACCGAGCTGCATTCGAGCCTTTTGGAGGTTGATGTCGAGACACGCGATTTTCGCGTTCGTAATTCGAGTTTTCATTGCTGTTTAAATGTTAGAATTCCGGCGGTCACATCCATTTCGGCAATATAGATACCTTGGCTTGCAACGGTGCAGTTGAGGGCATACCCCTTGACAAACAGGGACTCTCGTGCACTTCTTCCATGCGCCTTGAGGACATTGACAGCTTTTACAGGGTACTTGATATCTCCGCGATTATTAATGGTCCTGACTGCAAGCATAGCGTCTACAGCCATCGGCGCGAAAAGATCGTCATCGCTATTCGGGAGACATTATTGAACACCCCGGGGTCCCCACAATCAGGGAAACCTACCTTCCAATGATTTTGCTAGACATGCTCGTCTTTGCAGCGTTGATCAAAGCCTCCCGACCCAAGGCATCCACCTTGACACTCAGCTGATCCTGCATGAACTTGCAAGCCTCTCGGCATGCTAACCGATAACCTGTGATAATCGTTGTGGGGTGAATTTTTTGTTTGACGAGTTCGTTTGCTCGTCGAAGTAGCTCTGCGGCTATGAGCACAACCGATGTTGTTCCATCTCCGACTTCTCGATCTTGCTTTTGTGCAAGCTCGACAAAGATACGACCTGCGGGATGCTCTACAGCGAGTAAGGAGAGGATTGTTGCGCCGTCGTTGGAGATTGTTACTTCCTGGGGTAAGAACCAGATATGTGAGTAAAGACCACCAGGGAGATGATTGCAGATAGCGCACTCCAATGTTATCCACGAGCATCTTATCAAGGCCCAAGGGACCTAGTGAACTTTTGACAATGTTTGCGATCGTCTGCGCAGCGAGGACTTGAAAGATAGATGAGGGGAAGCTCTCTGAACTTCAGCAAGTATTCGGCGCACCATTTTGATCTCTGATATCTTGACCAGACACTCTATCGCCTCCCAAAAAGACTCCTGCTCTTGAATCGCGTTGAAACATCGTGGCTCGTTAAAATGGTGCGAGGGGATACTTTGAAGGTGGACGCGACGACAGAGCAGCAATTGAGGGTATCGGGCGCTTAGATGGTATTCGGGAAATTGATGACAGTATTTGAGTTACGCAAGTCATATACGAAATCTTTGGATCTCCCTTGATCTCATCCCAGGGCGGCCAGAGTACATCGTGTCCAGTGACTCCGAGACGAGGACAGACGTGTCAATAGCCTCATACAGGGATTCTCAAACTGCTATTTCAACCTTGGTATCCAAATCCTGACACCATCTTCTCTGGAAACGCTCGCATACTACCATGTCTTCAGCTAAGGGGAAGGGGAAGGAAACTACGGACACCGAACCTACCCAACACGACGATCATGGGTCATCGGGAGAGGAAGAGGTAGAAGAGGTCGCTGCAGACGCTACTACACCATCTACTTCTAGCAAGAAGAAGAAAAAGAAGCGAAGCAAGGCAGCGAAGGTGCTGAACGCCATCAGAGGAGAGAAGGATGCGGTACCACAACAGGTCGTGGACGTGGTGATGGACAAGTTGAAGGATGATAAGGATCAGGCTGTTGCAACAGCAGATGAGGCCACTGTCAGGAAGGCCTTGCAGCAAATGAAACTCAAGGAGTTGCTCCAGGGTAAAGTTCCGTTGGGAGGGACTAACAAGAAGGAACTCGGGGAGCACAAGGTACGAGGTCTCATTGAGAGATCATTTGGCCAATAATACTCACACTATCGCTTAGTTTTGGGGTACTCAACCAGTCCCACAGTTAGGCAAGCTGTAGTTCACTTCTACGATTGTCCTGAATGTTCACCAATACTGTGTAGGGGACGGACCGCCTGAAGGCGATGGTTTCATTGAACCTCCAAAGGCTCGAGAAGAACTTCGGCAAGATCCCTACCCACTGCCTAAAGATTTCGAGTGGGCTTCAATTGACGTCGGAGACCCGGATCAAGTATGTCCTGTCTGCTTTATCAGCGAATCCCGCCAGTCTCATCTTGTGTACATCGCAGTTGCGAGAACTCTATGAGCTCCTCTCCAACCATTATGTGGAGGATGACGACGCGTCATTCCGGTTCCAATATTCTGCACAATTCCTGAAATGGTTCATCTAATTTCCCGCTCTTCCCGTTACCTATGTATGACCTCATTATACTCGTTCAGGGCACTCCAACCACCAGGTTATTTCAAAGATTGGCATGTGGGTGTTCGTGTCGCTTCCAACAAGAGACTCGTCGCCTTCATCGGTGCTATACCCATCACACTTCGTATCCGAGACAAGTCCGTGGTGCCTTTTACTTTTCCATCCGTCTCTCTTGACACAATACGAATTTCTCTAGTATCCTGAATGCGAGCGAGGTGAACTTCCTTTGCGTTCATAAAAAGCTCCGTTCGAAACGTCTCGCTCCTGTGCTCATCAAAGAGGTCACTCGGCAATGTAATCTTCGCGGAGTGTTCCAAGCATTGTACACAGGAGGGATTGTAATTCCGACACCTGTCTCCACAGCACGGTATGCTTCTATCCCATAGTGCTGCGCTTCTCGTACCTCACCACGTTCACTTCAGGTACTACCACCGCTGTTTGAATATCCCGAAACTCGTGGACATTCGATTCACACATGTACCCTCTACCATGACTCTGGCGCGAATGATTCGTCTGCATAAGGTACCAGAACGACCCAAGTTTTTGGGGCATGGCTTGAGGGAGATGGAGGAGAAGGATATTCCCCAGATTCATTCGTTGTATGAACGATATATGAAGAGATTTGACACCGGCCTAGAGATGACCGAGGAAGAGATCAAACATCATCTCCTGAGCGGCAGAGGAGAGGGCCCCAGTACGGAGGATAGCTGGAAGACACCGAGGGAAGGCCAAGTTGTCTGGGCATACGTTATCGAGGTCGGTTCAATATCGCGTTCACCAGTTTCAAACTTCAACTAACGACGAAATTACCTTGATTACAGGACCCGAAGACTAATAAGATCACGGACTTCTTTTCGTTCTTCAGCCTTCCTTCCACCGTTATTGACCACCCAAAGCATAATTTACTTCGAGCGGCATATCTTTTCTATTACGCCACCGACGTTGCGTTCCAGGAAGAGGGGGAGTCAAGTGGCCGGCACAAAAAACGGCTTGAAGATATCCTCGGAGACGCCCTAATTATTGCCGACCAAACCAAGTTCGATGTCGTCAACGCACTAACTCTCATGGATAACATGATTATTCTACGTGATCTTAAGGTATGTGCACCTCCTCTTCCGCATCCTACAAGTACTAATCCCAACTGTCTGGAAGTTCGGTGCTGGAGACGGCATGTTGAACTACTATCTCTTCAATTGGAGAACGGCCCCACTCTCAGGGATGACGGAAGTCGGCGATAGTCCTGCAGGTAGAGGAATCGGTGTTGTAATGCTATAATTCGTGGTGTATGTATTGTACAAGATGCATCACACCATTCTCACCAACGGTTGACACTCTACTCCATCAATCACAAATAACGCCTGGATGACATGAAGGTGAATAAGAATCCGTGCTTCGTAGAGATTGTCCACCAAAGATATGGGACAAGATATTCCTTCTCCATTGATCCCCTCTGAGCAATCGTGCTAATCGCTGTCAATATCTATATATTCATCGCCGTCGTCGTCCTCGCTGCTGACCCCAAAGTCAATATCTGGTGAGGGAGTCCGCTCTTGTACCCTAGGCTTCCGTTGCGGTAGCACGGGTACGGCTGCCCCTCCCGCACCTACTGCTCTATTCTGACTTGGGGTTGCCGCGATCTTCGAGGTAAGTGTACGACCGCCAGAGCCCCAATGTACTGGTTCCTGTTCTTTACCTTTGCCTTTCGATGAGGAACCAACCGATTGGCCAGATGCTGTTCCGCTCAACGTATTCCCACGACCCGAAAATGAGAGGGGCTGGGACAACACGTTATTATTGCATTCTGTGAGGCAATGTAGGAATAGTCAACTCACCGGGGAACGGGAGGCAGAAGTTGTGGAGGTAGATTCAGGTGGTACGTATGGTGTATACTTGAAGCCGAAGAATAAAGTACCATGTGGTACATTTAAAGGTGCCGGAGCGCTCGCTTCTGCTTCCAGACTATTATTGGTCACTACGCGATGCTTACTGTTGTTGATTGTAAGTCATAGTTTGAAGGGCGGACGTTGTATCGTGCACTCACTCTGTACGGATGATCTTGCTCCCCTCCGCTACTTGTTCAACTTGACGGTGACTGATTCCTTTGCCCTTGGTCTTCCTCCCGCCCAATGTTTCTCCTTTCCCTTTGAAACTTTCCCACTGTTCGCCTCCCTTACTCACAGCAGAGGCTCGAGCATTCGGCGCAGCGAAAGTACCGGCAAGCGCAGATGCTGGACGAGAAGACCCCGGCGTTGACTGGCCGACATCGATGTTGAGCTTTGTGGCCATGTTGGCGGTCGGAGGAGGCTTTGGTCTCTCGGGCTCCTTGTACCCGACAGGCGGTGCGAAGTCGACCTCAAGGTCGGTGTCAAGGACACTGATACCTTCGCCTCCTGGCTGCGTCTCCATTACAAGCAACCCAAAAACAATAGAGTTATAGCAAATCTCGATGATGTCTCCTTGTGTCAGAACGGAGAAGTGTCGTAAAGCTTGTTCCAAGCTGTGGAACAATCTATGTTAGTATTGAGGGGCTATGATACGGGTTGCACGACATACACAGCTTTATGGTCAGAAATTTCCAGAAAGTGGACGGACTGGGCCTGAAGCTTCACCAACTTGCCCTTGGGTAGTTCAGCTCCTGTGACTCGGATAGGATCTCCCTCCTCTAAACGCAAAGTCTTCATCATCCAATGTGGGAGGTGAACACATCCTTCTGGTGCGATAAACTCTAGCACACCGGCATGGGTGGAGGCAGCTGTATTGGAAGGATTTCGAAGTTGGAACATCCATGGCGATTCCAGATCGAGTGATGTGAGGCTCGCAAGGGCCGAAGGAGGCATTATGACTGCAAATGAATCGTCTTAGTCTGCGGAGCATCTCGGGATGTTGTTAGATGCACAGACTCTTTCCGCCATAGCTTACGTTTTCCCTCTCCTTTCCCGGAAGCATGGCGACACTGTAAGCCTTGAAATATGTATCATATAGATTCGCAGGGCGGGGCATTCGTGGACCCATTCCTCCTGCGAAACCTCTGTTGGGTATGTGAGATGAGTGATCTAGTGCATGACGCTGTTCAACGCACTGGGCTAGCTGCGCGAAGAGACCTCCTGGTCCTCCGAATGCGTGGTCATCCTCTCCGAACTGTACACTTTTGCTTAGGATGACGAACACAAGAAAGCAGTGAAACGTACCAAATCCATTGTTGATACGCGATGTGGTGGTAGCCGTGCTGGTGGTGGTTTGAGATGAAGAAGAGTCTGTTTGAATGAGTTGCGTGCTGTGGTCCAAGTAAGGGGATGTGTTGTTGAGGCTACGTAATCTTCAGATCGACACGCATGCGTCCAAGAATTGAATTCGATAAGATTCCAATAATGATGCCGATAACAAACTGATTATCTACTCATTAGTCATCAATAGAACGAGCGTTTTCTGTTACAAGGGGCGCGTAGACGCCCGTGTGTTCTCTCTGCACAGTATTCGTTCACCATGGCTGCAAGGGTAGCAGTTCCCAGCACTTCAAATGCATCTTCATCCCAGAAATTGGGTGCAAATAGTGCATTTCATGACAAGGTACTATTTATCCAGATCATCGTATCGATTTTCTGACCGTCTTTCTTGTAGGGCAAGCCCATGGAGGTTCGCCTCTCAAATATGGTGGCAGCGAAGGGTATGTGGGAGCAAAATCATCAATATCAAGGCACTGACGACGTGTTAACTGCGATATAGCAATCAGTGACGCGGTTAGGACATCTCTGGGACCAAGAGGGATGGACAAAATGGTACGCGGTCGCAGTCTGCTCGTCGTCTGACAAGATCACTGAATCTGTCCAAGATCTCGACTTCGAAGGGAGAGGTGATTGTTACGAACGATGGTGCTACGATTCTAAAAAGCATTCAAGCACTACACCCGGCTGCAAAGATGGTAAGTCTCAGCCACATTGACCCAATGGGAACGAACATCTCTAAATCGATTCCTCAGCTTGTGGATCTTTCTGCTGCCCAGGACGTAGAGGCTGGCGATGGCACGACATCCGTGGTGGTTCTTGCAGGGAGCTTCCTTGGTGCTGCGGAAAAGATGCTGCAGAAGGGCATTCATCCGACCATCATTGCTGAATCCTTCCTAAAAGCTTCGACAAAGGCGGTTGAATATCTGACAGAAATGTCTATGCCAGTCGATCTTGCCGACAAGTCCTCCCTTCTCCGAGCTGCTACGACCTCCCTCAATTCAAAAGTGAGTGATTTGAAGCCTTGTTTAGGACGATATCAAACGTTGGTGTAGATCGTCTCTCAATACTCTGCTACACTGGCTCCAATCGCAGTATCTGCCGTGACGCGATTAGTGACGCCCACATCCTCCAATGTTGATCTCCGTGACATCCGAATCGTCAAGAAGGTGGGCGGTACAATAGAAGACACAGAGCTCGTTGATGGAGTGGTTCTCAACCAAAATGTCGTGGTTGCTGCTGGAGGACCAACACGCATAGAAAAGGCAAAGATTGGAATTATTCAATTCCAGCTTAGTGCACCGAAACCAGATGTACGTGCCGTCCATGACTCCCTCATCTTGACACACTGAATATCAGGACAGATGGATAATACTGTGATTATCAATGACTACCGTCAAATGGATAAAGTCATCAAAGAGGGACGACAGTATCTCCTGAACATCTGCAAAAAGATCAAGAAAGCGAACTGCAATGTCCTCCTCATCCAAAAGTCTATCCTACGAGATGCCGTCGACGATACCTCTCTCACCTTCTTGAAACGTCTGAACATCCTTGTAGTCAAGGATGTCGAACGTGACGAAATCGAGTTCCTATCAAAGAGCCTCGGGTGCAAGCCAATCGCAGATATCGAGGCCTTCACAGAAGATAAACTAGGCTATGCGGATTTGGTGGAGGAATCGAGCCACGCAGGTGCGAAGGTGGTTCGTATTTCAGGTGTGAAAAATCCAGGGCGTACAGTGAGCGTCCTTGCGATGGGTAGCAATAACCTCGTCTTGGAGGAGTCGGACCGATCACTCCATGATGCACTTTGCGTTGTCCGCTGTCTTGTGAAGAAGAGGTACGTATTGTTCTTGTAATCGATACAACATGAAGTCACTCATCGTGGTATCTAGGGCTTTGATCGTTGGCGGAGGTGCCCCAGAAATCCATGTCTCAAGACTGCTGTCCCAGTATGCGCATAGCCTCAAGGGGATGGAGGCATATTGTTTCCAAGCCTATGCCGACGCGCTTGAAGTCATCCCCACGACTCTCGCGGAAAACGCTGGCCTCAATCCCATATCCATCGTCACCGAGCTTCGCAATCGCCATGCTCTCGGTGATCGCAATGCGGGAATAAATGTTCGCAAGGTAGGTCTCATGCACTGCTCGAAGTTCTGACCAGTGGTTGACCTACTACGAATAGGGACTGATCTCAAACATTCTGGAGGAGGATGTTGTACAACCATTGCTTGTATCCACGAGCGCAGTTGAGCTTGCGACAGAGACCGTCTGCCTGTTGCTCAAGATAGATGACTATGTACAGACGAGGTAGATGCTTTATAATCTAGAGGGGATAGATACTGTGACAGAAGTCATAACTTCCATGGTGCGAACCCAATGAGTACACTGATCAAACAAAGCAGAGGCAAAGAGTCCAACAAGCCTACACCATAATAATGGATCACGAATCGGTAAGAAGGGATTTGATATCTTTCCGCAACTCTTCGTCAATGCAACGTAAATGCCAGAGACAACTCTCATCGTCACTTTCCTTCAATCGAAGAGCCGCAGATGGTTGATGATCCACCGATTCCCCACTAGAAGTGTAAATCAAAATCTTCAAGTCGCCTGCGACGTTTCAACATCAGAAATGCGCAGAAACCAGACAGGACTCAGCATACCTTGGAAAGGTGATTGGTCTGCGGGTTTGACAGTCATCCGACGATCCTTCATACCCTGAAGGCGTCGCACGACTTCTTCGATTGCACTTTCACACCAACCTCGACTATTCCCCTTGGCCAATGCATCCCATAACTTCTCGAAATCGGGTTCGATCACACTTGAAGCGATAGATGAGGGTCCTGGAGGGTCTGTCAAGAACGGAGAATCGAATGCGATTAGATCCACTCGAGAAGCCTGCAAATATATCATTAGAAGTGCAAGGGAAGCATCGGAAAAGTAACCAACCAGTTCATCTTCGTCTATGATTTGCACGGTTGGAAGCAGCGGTGTCGAAAATTTGGGTGACTTCATTGGAGATGGGATATAAGCTCCTCCAGACATGAGGGGGGAGAAAAGGGAGAACAAACCTTGGAGAGTTCTTCCAACTGCGGGCGTCCTGCGGCGAGGGCAAGCTCTCCCGGAGTAAAGGTTCTCGACAGCGATTCCTCAGAGTCCCTGCGGTGAATCCCAACGGTCGAATTAGAATGAGAGCTACTCGTGCTCAATCTTCGCAGCTTGGATGTGACCTTCGGGGGGTCATAGGCTGCGTATCGCAGTTTGCTTGTCGTAGTAGACTGCGACAGTCTAGAGGAGGAACGTTCTGGAGAGGTTGGCACGGAAGAAGAACCAGAAGTAGATGGTCGTTGTTCTGCAGAGTAGGCCTCAAGAGCAACAAGGAAATCTGGAAGCTAGATCTATGTTACTGGCGAGTCCAAGCCGTATGAATTGGCGAAATTTGCTTACTGATGATGACTTCGTATGCGATAAAATGTTACGAAGTGCGGAGTGGTCGACAGAGATGGTAAGGAATTGCTCGCAGCGCTAAAACATATATTGAAAAATGAATCGCCGGGGGACAAGGAGATAACGAGCCGGAGAAACGTACTCTTCGAATATGTCTGCCGCCCGTTTGTTGAACCTTGCGAACGACCTCTGTCACTTCGGAAGATAGAGTATCACAACTGGCAGCAACCCGAATCATAGACAAGATACAGGCGTCTTGTATCGCAGCTGATGAATGGCCTCAGAGACAATGAGATTACGAGGGACAGAACTTGCGACACCTGATTGCAATGGCACCAGACGCGAAAGGGCTCTCAACAATCTCTCAGGGGAGACTGGTGAGACATCCAAGTATTCACAAACTAAGGCGGAGTATATCGTTGTGAGGGTTGGACCCGATTGTTTTTCCCCTTCGTCAAGAATAGCGAAGAGGACACCAATACATCCACTCC
This sequence comes from Meripilus lineatus, assembly GCA_027627245.1. Taxonomy (NCBI): domain Eukaryota; kingdom Fungi; phylum Basidiomycota; class Agaricomycetes; order Polyporales; family Meripilaceae; genus Meripilus; species Meripilus lineatus. The sequence continues at coordinate 198,909 of JANAWD010000003.1, read as the reverse complement.
TGAAGTTGACACCACCTATGTCGGTGCGTGTCAATATAGACGGGGGACCAGAACAGTTAGGGAAACATACCACGACGAATGTACGTCAAAATATCTTCCACTGCTCCCTCGATCACTTGATGCCCGTGGGGTTCACCCTCAACCACGAGCAGCGTCTGGATTATATGCTGAGCATAGGACTCTCCGTCTTCTCCACTCAGGAATTCTATAACCTCCAGAGGTCGTTTGAGGAGATCGCCTTGATTGTCAACAACTAATGAAGAAAAATTGCCAGAAGATAGTTTCGTGAAATACGCCTCAATGATATTGCGATCGACCTCAAGAAGCAATTTCATAGTCTGAGGAGGTGGGTAAGTGGACGCCATCAAACCGAGTCGGTGAGAACAAATATGCTACCTTCCTTCGGATGGTTGCATCCGGGGACTCTAGTTGGCACATTATTCGTTCTACTTCCCAAGCTTCCACGACAGAACTGGTTCCTGGAAGGCTACCAGACCACAGTTGGGGGTCGAGACAGCACAATGAAGAAAGGAAGGCATAGATCTCGTTCGGTTCCTCAGAGGTCAATAGGTTGCGAATAGGCTGTATGAGTGTAGCACCACAAGTCGGGTACTTTGCGATCAAAGTCTCAGAGGCCGATTCAATTGTGAGAAAACACTGGTATCTCAAGACTAAAGAGTAAATTGTTACCAAAGTTCCATGATAAAGGCGAAATCACTCACTGATAGTTGAGGGAACTCTAGGAAGACGGGATGGAACCAGTTGCAGTATTAGTTTGAGGTCTTCTTCCGTCGGTCTGCCATTCAATCAAATGATTGAGTTAATAGTAAGGCATAAACATTGTGTGTACAAACTTGACATCTCGAATTGCCCCCAAAATTCTTCGAAGGAGATATGGACTCTGTCGGATAGACTTTCCATGTATCGCATTGTGCAGCAGCTTCGTTAAAATAGGATGGAAAGTCCGCAACGAAAGTAACTTGTTCTGAATGAAAATGAGTACGAATATACACAACGTTAAGGGTATACGAACGTCGACAAGTTCCGAGGCAAGTGCGAGAGCAGCGGCGATGACAATAGGATCATGATCTTCGAGTCGTTTTCTCGTCTTGTCCACGACGTGACGCAAGATATCCCTATCCTGATGTGAAAGTGCCCTGTAGACTAGTAGTGTCCGCCTTTTCACGTGCGGGCTGTTGACAAGGCATAAATTAAATGGACTCCATTGGTGATCTCCAGTACATACTGACGAGTTATGTGAGAGCAAGTCATACAGGCGGTCCTGAATTGCCGGGACTATGTCTTCTGGTGAGAAATGAAGGAGAGTGTCCAGCGCCAAGCAAATCCTCGGAACTGCATGGCTTTCGAGGTCCTATCGCCCAGAAGGTACATTTAGGAAACGAATGAAGAGAACCAAAGGTCCCAACCTTGCGAAGAGTGTTGACCAGCATTAATTGAAGTTCATGGTGTTTGGGCATACATTCCGCACAAAATAGATATCCTGAGAAGGTGTTCACTCCTCGAAAACCATTCGACTAGAATATTGAATACCTATTCTCTTGTCCTGTATGGTCTTTCCGGCCTCTGCAAGGCTAATGGCATGGGGCAAAGCGAATAGAACATCCAGGTCCACGTCGTGATTCACGGTCATAGAGCAATACAGTAGGAGAATCATTGATTCCTTGACTTGCTTCTGAAGGAGACATAAGAATACCCTATAGTGGAAAATAATTGTTCTCACCAAATTCAGCGTGGAGTGAAGAAGTCTGCCCTGTATGGCTTCCACTTCCGCGAGCAAGACTGTGTCGGCGGCATAAGAGGAAGCTGCAGTTTCTACTTTCCGCACCAAAGCATAGTGAGCTCTGCTCATCGCACCAGACGACAAAAACGGTACATCCATTATTGTGAAATCACTGAGGGTATCGCACGGCCTGTAGCGTTCCAGAGACCATTGGAAGGTGGGAGTAGCAGATAAAGCGGTGGCAAGACTCGGCGCGTGGCAGCGGGATGGCCCTCAAGACCAATTCGAGCAAGCTCAGTATGCCACTCAGGCTATGGCTCCTACCACCAACTCGGCCGCAACGGCCACAGCACACTCGTTCACAAAAATATTGAACCAGTACAAGTCTTCGTCGAAGGCTCGCAGCTCAAATGATGTGGAAGAATCAGTCAAGAAACTCAGGAGGCTGATACTGGTCGACGGCATCCCATCTTCAGTTGTAGGGATCACGACACTTACGATCCTGAAAATTTGAATCTTATCTCTTCGATTTCCAGGACCCTACTCTTCGCCCTCGGATATGGAAAATACTTCTGCGCGTCCACAACGTGTCTGCAGACCTCTTCCTAGCATATGTCGGCCGGGGACCATGCGAAGTTCGCGAAAAGATTCGAAACGATACCTTCAGGTACGCACATCCCTCATACATATACTTCCTATCTCATATCTCTATAGGACACTAGCTACCGATAGAGGGTTCAAAGAACGAGTAAGAGAAGATATGCTGGTTCGACTCCTCGACGCCTTTGTCTGGCGGAACCACGGTTAGCACCCTGACCCTGCTGGCAATGTCTCAGGTGTTGACTCGTAATACGGCAGACCGACAAGACTCAGACCACTTAGGCTTCACGTATGTGCAAGGAATGAACGTCTTGGCAGCACCCTTCCTCTATACCATGCCCTCTGAGCTCGAGGCGTTCTTCTGTTTTGCCAAATTCATCGAGGAGTCGTGTCCCCTATACGTCCAACCTACCCTTGAAGGGGTACATCGTGGTCTCAAGGTTCGGACCTTCTCCCACCTTCATTTCTCTTATCTTAGACATCTGTGCAGCTCCTAGACCGTTGCTTGAAAATTGTGGATCCCGAGTTATACGGGCATCTCCGCGCGAAGAACCTCGCTGCCGAAATTTACGCGTTCCCATGTGAGGTTTACTCCAACGTTTCTCTGTTCTTTTTTCTGATTTGTTCTAGCTGTGCTCACGTTGTGTGCATGTACACCACCCCTTGACCAAGTCTTGCAACTGTGGGATTTCCTCCTCGCCTTTGGCGTACACCTAAACGTTCTCTGTGTCATTGCCCAGCTTCTCCTGATGCGAGACAAGCTCATGCAGTCTTCAAGGTAAATACTGTCCTTTTGGCCCACATATTACTCGTTGCTGACCCCTCCGGTAGTCCTATGCGATTACTTCGCTCATTCCCTCCTCTGGATGCTCTCCCTGTGATCGGTATTGCTGTCACATTGGTCAGAGACCTCCCAATGGATCTCTATGACGAGCTTGTCCGACATCCATACGCAGTCGAAGACCACTAGCCTCGCCTTCGGGTACATTTTTTCAACTAGAGCGATTTTCTACGGAGGAGTTTTCTGCATTATTAATCACCGTCGTCAAGGGTTCTGTCTCGCATAATTGTTATGGTTTGCTGTGCAACTGTACTTCATTTTGATAGCATTGTATCTTCATGGACTTTTTTTATTGTATCTCATCTCGCAAGCGATTAGGCAGATTCCTAGGATACCATGTCACGCCATTTTTTTTGTCATTATGGGATATGAATTTGTGAAACCTAGACAGACTGTTCGAGAGGGTTCAAATACAGAACATAAGCGAAAATGTGAATACATGGAAGAGAAGTCCGTGAAGTTCTACACTAGGACACATTGTTTCAGGAGGAATAAAGATAGACTGTACTTGAGATCATTTGTTCGCAACTCATTCTTCAATATGCACTGTTGCGAGTAAACTGCAATCTCAAGTTAGGTTTCTGCGTGGATTGCCAACTCAAAAGACGACGTACTTGTTGATAGCTTCTTTGTCGACAGGTGGACCCCTGCCGTCACCAATCATAACCTTGATACCCTCACTAGGGACATCATTTACAACAACAACCAGCCAGGCGGGGCCTGGGGGATAGACATTACCGTTCGGAGGGCCGGTTACTGTCACCGACCCTTCGTCGGATTGGTAAGTGACAAGATAAACCATACGGCTATTAGCATGGACGGCATGAGTGACATATCCGTAGTCCATGAGGACAACTGTATACATATAATGGTTAGAAAATGAAGACCGGATTCAACGACAGATGCGGACCTTTGAAGGGGTTGGTCGAGGGTTGCGAGTCGATCTTCAAGACGAAATTCTGATTGTACCCAATCAATTCTGGGACACGAGAGATGATCTTCGGACGGTCCAGAGTCATATACGGGGGATTCAACCACTCAACCCGATATTCCGTCCCGTACTTCACTTCACTTCGATCCAAGTTCGGGTTGCTTCCAGCGATCATGACATTGCCAGCAGGAGTAAGCGTCGCCACAGAGTGATACAGTCTAGGAATATTGCTTGTGGGCATTCCAGCAGACGAGAACCGTTGGCCAACAGGAGCGGAAGGATCATACAGCACAGGCGTGAAGACTGGATTATCAGCATTGGAGGTTCCAACTTGATTCAAGACGTTGCCGTAGCCAGAGATGCCAGTACCAGCACCATTGACAATCAGAACTTGTCCGGTTGGTAGGAGAACGGCGTCCGGCATGGTCCGTGCATGGGGCATTTGCTCTACCTGCCAGCCATTTGCGATTCCTTCGTCAGTGAGGACCATCCGAGAGCATTGAGAGGATGCCGGATCTTGGGAAGATATCTCATAGTCGGGTTTGGTGTCGTCGACAGTAGACCCACCGCAGATGAGGATCTCGGGGGTATAACCATTCTGTGGGCTGAGTGGGAGAAGGAGACCAGTGCCTGTCATGGGGTACGTAACACGAACACCATTGGGGATACCAGGAAGCCTTCGTTCGGTATTCGTCTTCCAATCATAGATCATAGCGTCACGGTTGGCCGCCATGAAGATATTACCATCGGGGAGAAGGAACGCAAGCGGGAAGAGATTGGAGTTCAAGGTGTCCACGAGAAAAGGTAGGTGAATAGGTAAACCATTTTGACCATGAATGTTCTTCGGAGGGTAGTACTCCAAAGTGGGATTGTTTGTCGTTGCGTTGTTAATCCATCCACCGCGGGTAGAGCCGCCAATTATCATGGCAGAACCATCTGATATTCTGACGACGGTATTATACCAACGAGCACTAGCCAAACGAATACGGGTCGGATTTTCGTAGATATCGCAACCTTCGACCTTCTCCGAGTCACAGGGCTCCAGAATCCGGACGGCTTGAAGACCATCGATGTCGCCAAAGTCTGCAGCTGCAGTTCGGTCTTCGACTACGGGATTTCCGCCAACGTTGATCAGAGTGCCATTGCTGAGGAAGGAACCGCCTGCGCAGAACGAGTTCGATTGAACTCTGAGAGGTTTCACTGAATGAGTCTTGAGATTATAGAGGGCACCCCAAGCAGGATGCCCGTCAACGGTAAGGGGGTTATGTTCAACTTTATCCATAATAATAGCATGAGAATTCGAGATGATGGCGAGTTGCATAGCGTGCACGCCCGTCGTGCCTTGTTGGGATAACGTCCAGGGAGGCGAAGAGGGGTCTTGTGTCGTGAAGAGAGTCGTGTAATCTGTCGACGCAACTTGGTAGTTCTGAGATGGAATAACTTGCTGTGGCTTTTGGCTTTGCATAACTACGAGAGCATCGATGTCGATGATGGTTCCTCGAGAGTTCTCGCTCTTTTCTCCAGAGTTGACGATTTTGAGGGTATGTTTACCAGGTGGCAGGTCGAAGACCCAGTAGATACGTTGCTGTCGTCGTCTGACCGTACTCCACGCATCAACCCGTTCAACAAGTACACCGTCCAGGTATACCTTGGCGATACCGTGTCTGTGGTCCACGTTCCCGAACCATTCGACACCTGTACCAGTAAAGGTGAAAGTCATGGCAGCACCCCGTTCCTTCGTTGAACGAAGAGTTTTCTGGACATACCCAGAGGAAAAGGATTCCTTCCAGTTTCCAGAGTACTTGAGAAGCGGAGAGGCGGAATCATAACTTTTAGCACCAGGAGGAACGTAGTATGGCGTGAACGCAGAAGGTGATGTTGAACCCTTGGTCGTGTGTCCATTCCACGCGCTTTCAGTAGATTTGGAAATTGTCGCGCAAACGGCCAGCGTGAAGAGAAAGATTAACGAGTGAACGGCCCTCATTGCGAGGCCAGGTAGATAAAAAGTCGAAGAGGATCGTGGAAGAGTGGACTGAAGCAAGTCCGAGCAGTTCGGGGAGCGCCTCGCGCCAACTCGCGGCCCCACAAGTGTCAACAAGTAACAAAGTGAGGAGACATAACATTTGAACATTCAAAGCATCTTTTCTACTGATACATAAGCATCTCGCATCTAAGACAATAGGTTGAAGTCTTTATTTCGATTGAATCCCCGATTATAACTGTTTGAGTGTCGCCAAGGCTGGTGTCGTAAATTCCCATCCCAAATTTCTGACATCGATGGTAAATGTAGGGCGGCATGCTGGTGTGTCGTCCGCATCTGGGTCAAGGTATTGGACAGCGCCCCAATCAATATCGTGCCTGTGAATGCATCGTCTCATTCTTCGTCGAATGGTCAAAAATGGAAGACACTCTTACACGACGAGGCAATGCTTGCGAATTTGAAGGGCGGTTTTAAAACGTGCTTCCCAACATATCATACAAGACCAACTCGGGGATAGACTCAGATCCCAGTTGGGGCTACCCCTTTCATGCCATTTAATTCCTTTCGAGTCTATGGAGCTCAAAAGCACGAAGTCGTTCAGCTCGTGTAAGCTATCCAGATGTTCCATCTAGTGCGAAGAATTCAGTGGAGACGATTGGACGGTTTCGAATTCCCGACTTACTGCTCTACGCCATGACATCGAGACGAAGTCCTTGTGCATTCTTTTCTCGTTGAACGTACAGCGTATACAGACAAACCGGGGGTCAAGGTCGTCCATCGTTTGCGCAGTGGTGGATACAGGGTCCTTATCGCAAAGTGAGACCAAGTGAGCAGCGATAGGTGGATACCGTCTATCATAAGTCAATTCCGAGCGACAATTCCACGGAGTCTGTGACGTAGACCACCATATTGCATTCCACAGTGAACCCTCTGCGTCAGTGGGCTCCGGAAAAGGTCCGCCTTGCCTTTGTGCGCAATAGTGATGGAGGACACGAGGGAATGACAATGATTTGTTGCACGAAGGACAGAAGAACCATGTGGTGGCCAATTCCAGAAGTTCGAGGCGAAGGGCATTGGTGTGACCGGAGCCGTGAATGATTTTGAGAAGCCTATTACGCACTGCGTGGAACCAATCTAGGGATACGAAAGGTAGATACGACTCCAGGTCCGTGAAACTGCTCCCAGTCACAACGACGTCTTCAGGTTGCTCCAAGATTGCCCGAATCCGGGGATGCATCGCAAAATCGGGAACCCCAGGGATGCATTCTGGAGAGGGTCCCCTTGTTACATAGTTCAAAATTACTCGCTTCAAGATATCGACCCTATCAATGAAATGGGAATGTCGTTCTCTACTGAGCCTAGATTCTCGAAAATTATTGATGTAATTCAGAACTTGTTCTCGTATGTTTTCCCAGACTGTATCGTACGGGGTAAATAGATTCAAAGTGCAAGAATAAATGGAACTTACCACGATCCGTGAGTGGTTTCGCCTGTTTCATCCATGGTTGGTTCATGAGAGTTTCACGTTGAACTGCATCCATTAGATCGACCTCTGATGCGAGATCATATGCTGCCAACTTTTCGATGATACTATTGGAAGTTGAGATGATGATACTGAGCACACAAAATCAACATACTCTGTGCGACGTTTTTGTCGAATCTGTGATATCTCCTGTGTGCGTCCTACTAATTGAAGATCGTGCCACTGTTCCATCTCTTCGGTTTTCTGACAAAGTCTTTCAATGGTGCTGCTCCATGTGAAGGGTGGATACTCACAATTTGTGACTCCTTTGTCCGCTGTATACATTCGGCTTCGAGGGCTCGAAGTTTCTCCTCATTGTTTCTGACTAGCTCGACATCCCCCACGAGCTTCATCGCTTCCTTCACATAGTAGTACAAACCTTCAGATAGATGTGAATTGGGAAGAAGAGATTTTAAAAAGAATCGTGCTCACCAGGACCTCGAGAGACAGCAGGTATCATCATCCCCAACTTGATATCGAGTGTCCACAAGTCACGGCTCGTAAACCGGTCAAGTGTGACAAATCTAAGCGTACATTAGTCAAGATTACATTGTCGGCTGTTCAGGAGCACGAACTGTTGTTCGAAACATGATTTGCAACATCTCAGATTATATTCCCAGATGACCCTTTGGACCCTTGCTGTACAGAACTGTCTTTTTCTCAGTTCTATGGAACGTGAAAGAAACCGAGAGAAGTTGATTTACGTGACAAGTGTGCGAGAAGAGCAGGTTTGCGTATTGCGGCTCGCTTAAACCCGCAGGACAATCCGGCAGGAGGGAAAAGTTCGTTGTTCTTGCTTGGACCCAAATCGATTTCGACGTTCGAGTCATCAAAAGTGCACGAAATTCCTTCGTAGTGCGGGCCACATTGAGCAGGTCCATGGGATGTAACGTTCCGAATATCTAGGGATATTTTGAGAATGTCATCATAATACACCCATGAAGAAAGCCCGTAGATACCTCGAATAATACATCCAAAGGCATGTCAACAAGCTTACTGAGAGACGCCCTTCTTCCTATTCTGGCTCTGTGGCCCGTTGACACCTTCTGGATTTTCGATGAAGAAGCTGCACCAGAGGACCCTTTGGAGGGCCTATTCCGTCGTTTGTTGGATGGTTCTGACCGGGAGGGCCCTGCTACAGGATGATCATCGGGTGTTTGTTGCAGCCTGCCAGTGACTTCTTCGGCCCCACGAAGAACAAGAAAGAGCATTCCTGAAGGATCATCCATGACTGGATACCTTCTACCCAAAGATACCCGTGGTGTTGTGGAGGCAGTAAGACCACTGGTGGTTCAAGGGAGCGGTGGGACGGTCAACAAAGACATCGATTCCAAGCCCCGAGCCCTGCGAAAGGTATCCCCAAAACTGATTGTGACAAGATTCACGATTACCACGCACCATGGGTGACTCCCATTTCCTCCTCCTTCGTCACAGTCTAGGTCTGATTCGAAAGGGAGATGTTGAACGCCATTTGCCAATATCGCTGGATCATGGTTCGGGAGGATGCCCGTGGAAGCGAACGGTGAATATCATTGTCGCCACAGGGCCGATGTTGCCACATCCCAACTCGGAGCTGTTCTGTACCGAGGTTGTTGCCAGAGGCCATCACCCACCTCCCGCGACGGTGACGGGGTGCACCCCAAGATATTCTTAAGACCAGTCCGTGTGCTCTGTTGACGACAGGAACAAGCTCGGACTCTTCAGAAATAGGCGAGTTAATAATAGCTACACTTTTGCGCTCTATCTTTACACCCATTCTTGCTTCTGCAGTTAAGCGTGTTCTAATTTGAGGATTCCTTCAAACCGAAATTGCCCCATTTTCACATCGTCGCCATTTGCGTTTGTTCGGCACTGCACATGATGGAAATTTGTTCCAAAAGAGTTGGAGCTCGCCGTGATGCAGAATAGTTGGTTGGCTTTACATGCTCCACCTTCGATGCGCAGCGTCGGGGAACCCTCCGAGATTCTGCCAAGTTCAAGGCCCTGAACGTTCAGCAGACTCTCAGCAGATGCAAGAGATTCACCATGATACCCCCACTAGAAGTTCTGTGCTATCACTGTATCATGAATCGACGTAAACCTGCCATCCGTTCTCTACAAAATTCTCGGGCAAAAATCGCACAAAAATGTCTTGGGTTTGTCCGCTACGTCCACGAGATAGAGCTTCCTAGGCTCGAGGATTTTCCCGAATGTCGTTTGTAGTGACAACTAGCAGTATTTAAGACATGCACACTACACAGTCGAAACACCAGAACCAGTGCCCAGTTGTTCAGGTTTCTGTGAGTCTTTTCCTCCAGTATTTGAAGGCGGCTTTCTCATTGCTATCTGCTATCTTGACAGAAACAAAACCAATTGCACTCCCTCTCGCTGAAAAAGCGACGCAAGCCGCGGTCAAGGTATGACTATCGTATTTTCTTAATGGAGCGAGCTCTCTGAAACACCCATCTTAGTTGCCAACCATGTTCCCGTTCGCCTCTCTGCTCTCATTGTCGCTTCTCGCCGTTGTGTACGGCCAGCAAGTCGGCACGCAAACGCCTGAGACCCATCCCCAACTACCCAGCCAACAATGCACTTCTTCAGGCTGTAAAACATTAAACACCGCAGTTGTGCTCGACTCCAACTGGCGTTGGTTACACACCACGTCCGGATACACCAACTGCTACACCGGCAACACTTGGGACGCCTCCATCTGTTCCGATCCCGTCTCTTGCGCCCAGAACTGTGCCTTGGACGGTGCCGACTACTCGGGCACTTATGGAATCACCACCAGTGGCAATGCCCTCACTCTCAAGTTCGTGACTGGTGCCAATATTGGTTCGCGTGTCTACCTCATGGCGAGCGAGTCCGAGTACCAGATGTTGAAGCTCAAGAACCAAGAATTCACTTTCGACGTCGACATGTCTAACCTCCCTTGTGGTCTCAATGGAGCACTCTACCTCTCCGAGATGGACGCAGATGGTGGGATGTCCAAGTTCCCTAACAACAAGGCTGGCGCAAAGTATGGTACGGGTTACTGTGATTCCCAGTGCCCCCACGATATCAAGTTTATCAACGGCGAGGTGAGCTTGTTGGGTGATCAGAAATCATAACCTCAACTAACCCTTCGATTTCTTAGGCCAACATCCTCGGTTGGGCAGGAAGCGATAACGACCCGAATGCCGGAAGTGGTCAGTACGGAACTTGCTGTACCGAGATGGATATCTGGGAAGCAAACTCCAACGCCGCGGCCTTCACCCCTCATCCTTGCACCGTCGACGGTCAAACTCGTTGCGAGGGTACTGACTGTGGTGACGGTGACGAGCGAGCCGACGGTGTCTGCGACAAGGACGGATGTGATTTCAACTCCTGGAGAATGGGTGACCAGACCTTCCTCGGCGTTGGAAAGACCGTCGACACCAGCAAGAAATTCACCGTTGTCACTCAATTCCTCACCTCCGACAACACCACCACCGGAACCCTTTCTGAGATCCGTCGCATCTACGTTCAGAATGGCGTTGTTATCCAGAACTCCGCAGTCAGCATTCCCGGAATCCCAGCTGGCAACTCGATCACCGACGACTTCTGTACCGCTCAGAAGTCAGTGTTCGGTGACACCGACTCGTTCGGGTCCAAGGGTGGTCTCGGAGCTATGGACTCAGCCCTCGAGCACGGAATGGTCCTCGCATTGTCCGTCTGGGACGACCATGCCGCCAACATGCTCTGGCTCGACAGTGACTACCCCACCGACGCCGACGCATCCTCACCCGGAATCTCTCGTGGACCTTGTGCCACCACCTCTGGTGTTCCCACCGACGTCGAATCCAAGAGCCCCGGTGCATCTGTCATCTTCTCCAACATCAAGTTCGGTGATATTGGATCGACCTTCTCCGGATCCTCGTCTGGTGGCGGATCTACATCTGCCCCTCCGACTCAACCCACGCAACCGACCCAGCCGTCTCAGCCGCCAACCACTGGTACAGTTGCACAATGGGGACAGTGTGGTGGAATCGGTTACACAGGCCCGACCGCTTGTGCGAGCCCATTCACTTGCCACCAGTTGAATGATTGTGAGCAACTTCCCAGTATTCTGAATACAGTGTGATTGATTCACTGACTACGATACTTCATAGACTACTCGCAGTGCTACTGAGAAGCCCGAGTGATGACAAGAGGGCCCTGTAGATAACCCCCCTTTTGTTCATTTTGTTTGCTACTGGAATGCCTTCGTGCATTGGAATGAAAACGGTTTCCCTATCTCCGTGCAGACTGAGCGCTCAGTGCTTTACAGTTTGAGTGGGTCAGATGTTATGAGCGATTGCCCAAATCAAATCGCAGTGTTCACCGGAAGCAGGATACAATGATATTCGTAAACGTAACAAGATTGGGCATATTGTCAATCCAATGGTCAGAAAGGAATCCCACCTCTATAATCTACATAAAAGGGTGATCACATCATAACGCTCTCTGGCGCATGCGGCTGCTCACTGTGCGCAGCCCAGCATAGACTTTTCCAGGTGGCGATCCAAGGATCAGAGATACAATCGCATCCCGAGCGACCTTGATATTTTGGAACGATCCAAGGATATGGATTTTGCTTCAAGGACAATTGAATTTCCCGGTCATACGAATGACAATAAATGAAACTTACGTATCAGCGAGGACGATACGAGTCCGGCTCGCATTCTCTATGGTGAATTTCGTCTTGCCATCCTGGCCTGCGATTCGCCCTATCATTTTCGGGTGAGAACGATATGAGATCAGATAGGCAGTCCACAAACCGATGGCCCGAGAAAGATGATCCCCGTGCAACGTCTTGACGTCCTTGATCTCAAATGAATCAAGATATAGATCATCAAGCCTCAGAAGTGCGATCGCATCCTGAACGAGCATCAGTTTTCTGCCCCAGGTTGTAAGAAGATTCGGACACTCACGTTGACATCGAAGCCAAGCGCCGAAGGATTTAACAAAATCTGCACCCTTCTGGAGAGCACCAACTTCTCCTTTGTATTGTTTTTGATGTCTACCCCAAAAAGGGGGTTACGCCACAAACCCCCACCACAGTAAAAAATGATACTTTACCCTAATCTCCACACATTTCCTTTGTACATTCATGCGGACTTGAAGACCGAGCATCTCTGTCAAGGGTCCGAAGACGTTGACCCAATCTTTTTTCAACGGTGTCATGCGGTGAGGTGGTATAGGTATCCGCCTGGTTTCAGATTTTAATGCGGTTCTTTGGGCGGCGGCAGAAAGAGGAGGAAAAGCAGGTGCAGCGGTTTGAGAGGGCAATGTGGTCGGGTCTGTTGTCTATCATGATTTTCATCGTCGCCTCGATTCTCCTGCATCTTCTTCCATTAATAGCATTCCTTGCAGCTTTCAGCAAGCTTGGAGGTTGCTGCCATCTTCTTGCATTTCAGTGTCGTTCTGAATTTGATCGTCTTGATGTTTCGGGGATTTCTTTTTCGAGAGTCCTCTGGCGATTCTTCTTGCTGGCCCCTGTGGAGGTACTAGGCTGTTGCGTGTACAACGACCATTTTTTAATGTCGGATCGCTAGTTGGGTGGGCCTTGACTTTTGTTTTCGTGCGCGGCAAGTGTGTGGAGAAAACGAGGAGAACGGAGAGAAAGTCGAGCAAGATCTCTCCCTCGGCACATGCCGAAGATCTCAAATTGGTTCAGCCACCAAGATTGCTCTCCACCCTTTAAATTAAACTGGCTGTTGGCTTCTGATGTCCACCCACCCACCTCCCACTTACAATCTACTCGTGCTATTAGGCTCTCAACATGGATGGTACCACAACGAATCTCAACGATAGTAGAATACAAGGTAGGAACGACCACATTTGAATGGTTCATATTGACCGAAGCGCCTCAGCCCTCAGAGCTCTCGTCAACTCTGTCTCACCAAGTAATGATTCGGACCAAAATGCGGAAAGGAAGGTCACAGACGAGCAACTCCTGAATCTTTCCACAAAACTGGGTGAGATCTTTGGTGACGGGCAAGATGGTACCAATCGAAACGAGAAGGGTGAGGTAGGTTTTATATATTCTTGCGACCGACACGCAGCTTATATTAGTATCGTAGTTGGTTAACGAGGAAGGTCTTCCCATCGTTGATATAAACGAGCCTATACCCACCTCGGACGAGATATCATTTCAACCCTCTGGTCCATTCGACGACCCAGACGTGCTCCCTCTGTGGGCTTTATCTGAGCAGGAAAAATCTCGTCGTAAAGCGGAAAGGGAGCGCATACTCGACCTTCTGGAAGAAGAGGAGCGTTTGCAGCAGGCGCGCGATCACGCCGCGGCCAAGGAACGTTGGGAGGCAGACTTGGAGAGACGAAAGGAAGCTGCGAAGACGGAGATGGAGAACTTAAAGAGGGCGAGGGAATTGCAAAAGAAGATGGGGAGGGCTTTGATCCGTAACGTTGTCGAAAGTCGTGACCGCGACAAGGAAGAGAAGGAACGTCAAGAGCAGGAGGACAAAGACAAGGAACAGACGAAGAAGGACTTGAAACCTAAGAAGAGTGTCTCCTTTGCGGGAGTTGGTGATGAAAGTGACGATGACGCACCGAAGAAGAGAAGATTGGACTGGGGAGATGTTGCACCCGGCCGATTACGGACGAAAGCTAAATCTCCGGTATTGTCAAAAGCTCAAATGCAGAATCAGCCGATGAAGATGGAAGTCGTTGAACGAATACCAGGCCAACAGCAGCCGCCTCAACCCCCCACCAATGATGTCATTGTTGATTCAGACGACGAATCAGACCCGGAATCACAGCCTGCAGAGTGTGAGAGCGATAACAGTCAGAGACTCCATGACGGTTCTGATTCGTCGGCGACCGACATCGAAGCTGCCGAAGGAGAAGAAGTGGAATGGGATGAGGACGACTTGGACTATGCTCGCCATCAACGGGAGATCGCTTTGGCATATTACGAGAAACGAGCCGCCATGGGTGCTAACGTCTCGAGTGCGATGAACGCCCACACACATGAAGGCGAAGAGCATGAATGGGATCAACCTGTAAGCCAGTTTACTTCGCGTATCTTGTACGGTCACCATCTTACTTTTGCATCTGTAGGAAGTTCCATTGGAAGCTACCCTGGCCTCACCTCCTCCGAAACCCCCCGTTTCGAAGTTCAGAGCGGCCAGGATGGTTGATGCTGGAATGGCCCTTCCTTCAAGCACCTTGCCGTCTCACTCGTTAGGCGACTCTGTCCTTCCGTCATCCCAAACTTCAAGCCTCAAACAGGTCGTTCGTATGGGCAAGCTCGAGAATGGGCAACTTGTTGGCGGAGACAGTGACGAGTCCGACAAGGACGAGGGTGTACGCGAAGTTATTGAGATGCTCAAAAGAGGTGACATCACAAACATCGGACCACAGCCGCAACATCCCTCGACAGCCGCTTCTTCTTCTGATGCTCCCACATCTCCCGGCCCTTCGGACCCATCAGGTTCAAGCACAAGGCCTCGCTCGAAAGTCTCAAAGTTCATGATGACTTTAGCCCAAGAGTCCCCTCAGTCCTCGCCTCAACCCTCTCCGCTCGGATCCATTCCTGCAACGCCAGTCAACCATATTGAGAGATCATCGCCAAAGGTTATGTCTCCACAATCGGCAACACCAACCACATCTTCCTCACCCTCTTCTCATTTCTCCCAATCAAATCCTCGACAACCATACTTATCTCCAGCCGCACCGAACTCTAGTATGCCTAGCATGATCGTCGATTCTCCCTCTTTTCTTCCCCCTGGGATGGCTCAAGTGCTATCTCCTTCCTTTCAATCTGTGATCATTGACCCGACCACAATGCAAGCTCCCAATAATCTGCCACCACCTGCTTTACCAGCCAATGAGAAAGGGCCAAGTCTGGATGGAGGTGCCGTTGTGATGACGTCGGAAGTCCGCGAATCAAATTCTGGCGATCGTACAACCGACTCCAGTGGAAGCGAGAAACGAAAGAAAATATCGAGGTTCATGGCGGAACGTATGTAGGGGTTCATATACTTTGTAGCCGTATAGACTATGTATCTACCATGTGCATCTGTAATCGTATTGCTTTCTTTTGTTTTTGTCATATATATCCACTCTTTTCTGTACCCTCAATGACCCTCATTTTTTTGCAAGCTCATCGAACGATCAGACGTTGGATGACTGTGCCGTTGTCCCTGATCCAATCTGAATTTGATCTGTTGTCGGGGCGCGATTGGCTCAACAGACGCGTCAGATTCCGGGGGTCCCATTTAACTTTCTCAGTCATGTCCTTGGGAGCGACAGCAAAACGTACGCGTAGATGGTCAGCTCCAAACATTGCACTTCTTGAGCCTATGCCCCCTCACTAGCAGCAATGAAGTATCAAGTTGCTCTACTCGCCATTGCTATCCGCGTCTTCTTTGCTCTTGCAACAAGAACGTTCTTCCAACCGGACGAGTACTTCCAGTCATTGGAGGTGGCTCATCATGTTGTATTTGGGTACGGAAGGCTAACATGGGAATGGTTGTCGCCAAATCCTATACGAGGAGCATTCTATCCTCTGTTGAACGCACCAGTCTATGGGGTGCTCAAGCTGTTTGGTTTGGATGGGACGCGTCTCCTGGTATGTTCATGACCTGGAAGGTACTCTTGATGCGATGATCTCTGATGAGGGGCTGGTAGATATGGGCACCGAAAGTGCTTCATGGTATCCTCGCTGCTGGCACTGACATTGGAGTATACAAATTTGCGAGGAATCTGTTGGGAAAGAGATATGCTAATGTCGCGGTACGTGGTATCTGTGTTCAGGACCCGTGGATTGGGAATTCACCTTGCCAATTCCTAGCTCTTCGTGTCATTGACGTCGTTCTTCCATGGTTTTGCACTGTCCCGTTCACTATCGAATTCGTTTGAGACGTCTTGTACTGCACTTGCTTTGGGATACTTCCCATGGCGCGAACAAGATACTACAGACCATTTCGGGAAATGGAGGTCGGTTTCGTTTCACTATGAATAGGCACCTGAAGATTGAATCCCTTGAAATATAGGACCCACCAAAGGCTCTCAATCTTTTATGCCGTTCTCGCATGTGTCGTTCGTCCTACGAGTGCTATCATTTGGGTATTCCTTTTTCCTACCTTACTTTGGCGTCAAAGACTTTCCTCGGTACGATATGACCTCTATATCGACCTTCTGGCCATTGTGTAAGGGCCATGTTCTAATCTCCCTGGTCAAGCTAACGCACATCTCTTAGCTATATGTGTGGAGCCCTTGTTTTCGCAATTGACCTGAACTACTACAGTCAATTTGTGTTGACCCCTCTCAACTTCCTACGCACCAATCTCTCGTCCGTCTCCCACTTCTATGGAACCAGTCCGTGGCACTACTACCTCTCGCAAGCGATCCCGATTCTCTGCACAACCAGTCTCCCATTTGTGATTCATGGTGCCTCGCAATTCGCCGGTGCAAGTGGGACCCCCGAGATGCGGCTCATCTTACAGCTCATTGCTTGGGTAACGTCGATATACTCCCTCGCATCGCACAAGGAGTGGAGGTTCCTCCACCCAGTGCTTCCCATATTTCACCTGCTCGCTACCAAGTCGCTTGTTTCTCTGTACGACAAAGGCCAGAAAGCAGTTTCGACTACCAAGGACGCAGAACCAAAAAGCGAACACCAAAATGGACAATTGCCTATTCGAAAGACTCATATCTTTCTCCTCCTGCTCTCGGCCCCAGCCATTGTTTATGTCACGCGATACCATTCCCGAGCGCAGATCGATGTGATGTACTACCTGCGGGACCTTCCTCCGAGCGAACGACAGTCGATTGGATTCCTCATGCCTTGTCATTCGACACCCTGGCAAGCCTATCTTCATGACCCGGTGCTAGGAAAGAGCAATAAACTCTGGGCTTTGGGTTGCGAACCCCCTCAACCGTGAGTATAATAGCATATATGCATGTTTGGAGTATCTTCTGATCATTTCGACCATAGAGGGAGAGATATCGCCAGTCATCAGGACCAAACAAGCGTCTTTTACGCTTCTCCTGTGCAATACCTTAAGACTCGGTTCCCGCAATCGGTCGACGTTTCTTTCCCCCCTTCACCTTTTCCTTCCTCCGTTCCAGGATCAAATCCGACGGAGCTGCAGTCATGGAAGCATGAGTGGCCCCAAAACCTCGTCATTTTTGGCTCCTTGCTTGAGGAACCAGGTGTGAAGGATATCCTCACTAGTAAAAAGTATGAACCGGTGTGGTCGGCGGAGGGAAGCTGGGAAGATGACTCTCGAAGACGTGGAGGCGTGCAGGTATGGAGATACCACCATTAAGCGTCGCGTATCGTATCGCTTGAGAGTCCTCACAGTGATATGCACGTACGAGAATGCTTTATTGTGTCTCATTGTTACAGTATAATGGTACACACTATACCACTACGGCGCAATTATGATGAATTACTCATCAATACGGGGCCCCGGAAGGTGGTGCGCCCACACTAGTGGTATAAATGCCCATGTATGAGTTAGTAAGCGCCAGTGCAGGATCCCCACCCACAGATCCCGCCCCACTGTTCGTCTTATCTTTCCAACGGCCACGATGGACGTCGACTCTCTGCCTTCACTTCCTCCAGAAGTCTGGCTACAAATTCTGAGATATGCAACATTATCAACGTCGACACCCATCTCGTTCGCCATCAAATACCATCCTTTCCAAGCGTCTACGGAGAACGACATTGACCCCTCCGATAGCGCTCTTCATGTGAAGGCGGTCGTGGCTCGGGTATGCAAACGCTGGAAAGAACTCAGTACCGACCTACTTTACGAGGACATTATTCTCCATCGGAGCAGCGCGAAACAATTCCGAGAGCTTTTGCAGAATACGCAAGATGCAGGAAGCCATACGCCGGAAATTAACAAAATGGTACATCGCGTCCTCCTCCCCTATTCCAGCTCAGTGCCCCAAGTGCATTCCACTCCCTCGGACTCTGTAGAGTTCCTCCGCGAATGCCATGAGCTCAAGATCCTCGTCCGACCAGGACCATGGTTCGCTGGCCCCTTACAGGAATTCGTCCGTTATGAATTCCCCGCGGAACCGTGCCCTCCTCTTACTTCCCTGCAACGCCTTGATTGGTGGCATAATAACGACGCTTCTCGAACAGGAGGTATTAACTCCCTTCCTGAAGTCGTGCTCGCGGCTCCTAACCTGAAGTACCTCACCCTCGCGGGAGACGTTTGGTTGGGCCTCCTCCACACTCCCCCAGTGGAATTAGCGAAATTAACCACGCTTCGACTTCGACGAGTCAACGTTCTATTTATCCAACTTATCGGGCGATGGACGTTACCATCCCTCGATACTCTCATCCTCGACACTGCCGCCAGTGTTTACACCTTGCAAGGTCTCCTGGAAGTCTATGCCGAGCAACTCAGAAGCGTAGAACTCGGAAAGAGCTTGGCGTTCACCGTGCACAGCGTCCTGCAGAGCATTCTCGATCGATGCAACAATTTGAAGCAACTCAACTACTATATTTACTTCGTTGCTCCGCCAGATCCCGATACGCCAATTTCCTGCGGCGACACCCTCGAAACAGTGGGCTTGCATGCTCACCGCGCCGAGATTATTACCAACCACTTCGCATGGAGTCATCTCCAGAAGCATCTCCAGCTATTCAGTCAACCTGCGTTCACTCGTCTTAAACGAGTGTTGTTGTACGGCGATTGGGACAATATCATCTCTGATCCCCTGTACCCGAAGCTCGTACAGAAGCTCGTGGATCGCGGTTGTGTCGTGGAGAGGGCGCCGGAAGGAGCGTGGTGAGATGCAGGACATTGCCTACTGTATTGTAATTTGACTGTGAACTTTCGGTTTGTAGAATTCCAATTCGTGAAAAAGTTGTACTTCGGCCCGTTGTATGAATACAGCGTGTACCAGCGAAAAAATTTCCTCGGGTGGCATGCTCGAGGGTAGAATGAGATAACCTGCAGCCCTTTGACATTGATGTGACTCTGTCCGGTTCGCACACCTTGACATGACTCTGACGAGGACCACACACATCTTCACGTTGGGAACCTAATAGGATCGAACCTCCGGTGATTTCGGCCGACGATGATGATGACGAGAAACTGGAATTATGACCAGGACAGAAGAACTTGATATAGGATCTAGAACGGCGAGATAACAAGATCGTACGGGTACGAGAATGCAATGAGTTGTGTATTGGATTGGGATGAAATAGTGATAGGGTAGCAGTGGACCGATATCGACACAGTAGAATGAAAGTCCCCAAAGCCCTATGAAGCCATCACCGACCAATCTTCAGTCGCTGTGCGCGAGAAAGCTATAAACGATATCGAAAGCGGTTAGTACCGTGCCCAAAGGATGCTAAATGTATATATGCAACGTACTCTTCTTCGCTTCTTAAGTCTGAGCAAGAGAGGGGACATCAGTCCCGAAAAACAAACGGAGAGCCGGTGGAGAACTCACTTATGCTTCTTCATCTTCTTTCGACGTTTCCTCTTGGTACTATCCATCAACATCTCAAACTCGGCCTGGGCCATGTTGACCTCATCCGCACGACCAGTGGTCACATCCAACCCCAGACGTTTCAACGTATCCTCCCACGCCAACGATGCTCCCACCCTACTAACAACGAACGATCTCGCCAGCTGTCTTGCTGCATCTGCATCGGCTTCTGGAGATGCCTCTGGCGGATCATCAATGGTACCGAAGGAAGTGCCCTCAGCACTCGCAGCAGGTGGCCAAGTGAATGGATGCGTCGCAGGTTCGAATATCGATGACACTGGCTGGGACACAGTCAGGAGTGGTCGATGCATGGAGAAGAATTGGTGGAGCTTCAGCTCTTGCGGGTTGACGGGTGGGTGAATGGGAAGGGGCACATTAGCCAGAGGGAGTGACATCGGCACTAGCGATTTGTTCTCCGGCACTACCGGGGATTGAGAGACGGTCGCATCGTCTTTCGTAGACGAGGATGATACCTCCGTTGAAGAAGAAGTGTCCTTGGTCTTGGAGGCAGGAGTTTGAGTAACCACCTTGGATGGCTTTGAAGAATTAAAGTAACGACCTCCTCCGGGCTTTGTGAAGACTGAGTATGCCCTACGCGCCGCCGGAAGAGGCCTTATGAGTTGCGAGAGCACGGACATGGACGACAACGCCCTGGCCGACGTTGTGTCGACGAGTCGAGCGATGAGCAGAGTGCGAGCAAAAGGACGACGAGGAAAGAACGGGTGAGCTTGCACACCGCAGACGCCCGTAGCACCTAGACCACACCATCACGTAAGCACGGCACATCTTTTCCAACTGATTCGCCTCGAATGGAAACTCGCAGAACCAGGCATTTGAGTCTTGTCCCGAGAACCTCGCATAAAGGCATTACAGAGGAGGAAAGGTAATATACAATTATGGTACAGAGTCCGAGAGTAATATCCATAGTCAACACGAATAGACAAACCGGTCGGGTTCAAGCCTCAGGTCACAGTAACAATCTGCCCCTTGCCATCCTTCAGAATGACCAGTTCGCAATCAATCTTTTCTCCCGTGTCCCCGCAAACAACATCAGTGGGGTCCACGGGATCCGTCTTGACTTGTCGCTTCTCGAAGAATGCTCGGCCGAGAACGACATCGAAATGGGCCTCTTCGGACAAGTACACAGCATGCGTTGTCCTCGTGCGACCAACGGTGATGGGCCACGAGCCAATACTGACATCGAGTCAAATGAGGCATAGTGGCAGAAGAAAATAAATACGTACTTGACGAGGCCACCATATCCGTAGTGTCCGGGAGATGCATCAGAGGGAATGAATCCATGTTTAAGAGCAAACTTGCGCGAAATATAAACATGTCGATATCCGCTTCTCAGAAGCATTCGGACTGCGGACAGATATTAGCAAGAATACATTGCCCCTCGAGTTCGGAATATACCATTGTTGACAGGTCCAATACTACCCATTATGGTCCGAACACCACTCTCATTCTGGAACTTCTCAAATTCTTTCTTGAATTTGGGGACACCATCGTCGGCATCGTTGAGTTTAGAATTGGTCCCTGAACCACTACTCCTGACAGAATGTCTCTCTGCCCGCGAACGAGTGCGAGCACTGGAGGTTGGGGGACTCGACTGTGTTTTGAACACGTAGTATGAAGGGTTCTGGTATTCTGGAGGGGCAGGTAGCGGATCGTCTGGGTTGCGGACATGAAGCACGGGGAAGGAATCATCATTCGGAGACGAAGACTTTTGCCTCCAAACGAATATTCTATAGTCAGACTCTACAGAAGGGAAATGAGGTTGGAAACTGGAGGGGACATGCTGCGCATTGCTCACCATCGTCGAGATTCCAAGTCGAACTACCCCACGAATATTTGACCCAACCAGACTTCACTCTTCGCCCTCTGAATTCGGCATGGGCTTTCTTACTGATCTTGTCGAATAAAGTCAGAAGGGAGTCTTCGGTATCTAATTTGTCGTGGGGTCAACTTCAACTCCAACAGGTACAGGTGCCCAGTGGAGCTCCTGTCTTTTGAAAGACGCACTTGAATACACGATCGCAAAAGAGGAGGTCGGAGTGTGGACATTGAGAATTGGAAGGTCACCATCGGCCATTTGGTTGGATTGCTTGTGCGGTCCAGTCGTAAAGCCAAGTAGAAAGTAGTACCATTTCCAACATAGACGTCTCTGCCACTGAGCTTACACTTGGTTCACACAGCAACGGAAGGTGGCACCAAAGTCGCGGATGCTTAACATGGTGACGCACATTCACTCTGCCGACTTACAAGCCGGGAAACACCCATCGTAAAAATAGAATTCATGTTTGGAAGATATCAAAAACAACAGATAATCAAAGAACTCGAAGGTAAAGTTGGTGCGCAAGGATCCTGTAGTGGGACCAAGGTCTCAACGATTATTCAGTGAACTCCGGTGCCTTTGGGACGTGGACCTTTCTTAAATCCATACGGGTCAACACAGACAGTCTAGGACGAACATTGTCTGATTCATCTCCAGGACACCCTGAGACACAGACCATACATCTAGAGAAAGCGGGGTTGTTGTTGAGAAACGGTCACATATTCTGAACGAGTAGGAGTCATCTCGACGAATAAATCCATCGATAGACGTGAAGAATAAATACACGACTGTCGACCAATGAGCAATATACCGAGGTATAACCTTGCCTCGAAGGAAGTCCGTCCAAACTATATGCCGATGTGCAAGTAATTCAGCATTCACGTACTTACCAGACCCTGTGTATGTGCCAATGAACGGTTGTAACCGAGTGAGATGTAATTGAGTGCGAGTCAAGGCTACTATTCACAGCTACACTGTGAGCAAGTTCACACTTCACAACGGGTCAGAAGACAAGATTCGTCACAACATTCTGCCGAAATTATGGAGAGGGGTTTTTGGTTTCTCGCACCTTCCCGCTACGAGAACGTTATGGTGGTTCTGGTGAGAGAGACGCTGGCAAGTCAACGCCACCACAACACACGGCCAAATTTCGCAGCCGATCGGCAGAGAAGAAAATGGAACTTGCAGCAAGTGACTATTGTATCAATTGACCACCATCGACCAAGGATCTTCAGACGTGAGGTCGTACACATCTTCTTATCAAAAACATGTCGGATCCTGCTTCACGTGCGAAGGCATGGCCTCTTGCGGATGCACAGCTCAATGACCAGGTGAGTTTTCTTTCCACAATGTGGTAGAATGTGTCCTGACACTCGTGCAATCAAAACAACAGATCCTTGACTTGGTTGAAAAAGCGACACAGTACAAGCAACTAAAAAAAGGAGCCAATGAGGGTACGATT
The DNA here is from genome assembly GCA_027627245.1 of Meripilus lineatus. NCBI lineage: Eukaryota > Fungi > Basidiomycota > Agaricomycetes > Polyporales > Meripilaceae > Meripilus > Meripilus lineatus. The sequence continues at coordinate 175,532 of JANAWD010000003.1, read as the reverse complement.
CTCATATTATCTGATAGGGCCAAGACTGAATATCATCTCATCTTCTCAGCGACGAAGACTTTGAATCGCGGCATTGCGGAAGTCATCATCCTCACCGCCGACACAGAACCCCTTGAAATTTTGCTTCACCTGCCGTTGCTCTGTGAAGAGAAAGTTTGTCCATTCACAATCATATTCCTTGTGAATCCGTCATTCAAGAATATCCATAGAACGTCCCTTATGTCTTCGTTGCTTCGAAGGCTGCCCTAGGCCGGGCATGTGGTGTCTCCAGGCCAGTCATCGCAGCAAGCATTACCACTAACGAGAACAAGGAACTCGCCAGTGCAATCACGACGGTAAAGAGGGCTATCGATACGATCATGGTTTAAGTGGTAGGGTATCCCACCTTCCGCTGTGTATGTATCTACCACCTCTATCTCTGCGCATACATGGAAATCAGGTTATAAACCTCAAACAAGTGTGAAAGACAGGACAGATCAATAAGCTATGCGTACACTGAAGACCCGACGGATGGAAGCACGACGTCAGTAAGTATCAAGTACAAGGAATTACTTGGGTATGTTTTCTCGCGCTTGTTGGCGTACCCTTCGCCTGTGAATGAAATGTGGTCAGTCGAGGTCGGAATGAAAAGAGTTTCACGCACTCGTAAGCATTTTTGTCATTCCTACGGGGATCATGGGGTTCAAGGCGACTGATAAAGCAAGATGGCGACATGGAACTCACTTGAACATCGTGTATGCGTCACTTTGCGCGGGGTCGTTGACATTGGGGTCATTCAGCAGTTCCTGAATACCCAATAGAACCTTGCGAAAGAAGCTGGGGATTCACGCGAGCATTCAAGATTATTTTCGTTCCACACACCTGCTTGATAGTAATCGCCGGTTTCCATGACTTCTCTTCATCGAGAATAGACAAGCAGACCGTTCCAGAGGGGTAAACATTCGGGTGGAACAGTGGTGGTGTGAATTTACCTGCTTCGAGTCAGCATTCCGGCGGGATTTACTCAATTATGAGCAACGCACATTTCGGTGGTTTGGATGGGTAGTCTATATACGTAGCTGACTCTCATGACTCCATATGCATTGATCCAGGGGTGTGCGTACCTTCAGGGAATATCATCATGAGTTTGTAGACACCACCTTCCCATGGGGTCTAGTACCCATGCGTTTAACACTCCACGCCAAGTAGGGAGAGCGAAGACACCGAAGTCGACGTACCCCTTGTTTCCCTGGAATACCAACTTCCCATTCCAACAAGTTCATAGACCCGTCGGGGGCCTTCGTAGGTTTGGCGTAGAAACCCTACAGATCCCGATACGCGGTTGAGTCCTTGAAACGAACAGAAGAGAAGATGAGTGGACATACAAATGGATGGTCTTTTCTCCATTGCTTACGCTCTTCAGCTAAACGCGCCCTGCAAATTCCCGACATTTGTTCGTCCTACAAGAAAGAAACTTACGCCGCGGATGGGTATGTGGATTGTGGCCCAGATGAGAGATTGGGAAACAGCGCGTTGTTCGTTCGTTGCCCTGATCCCCCGGGCTTAGTCAGACTCCAGGAAAGGAAACATGCCCACCACAACCGAATGGAACATGACGGCGGTAAGTAGTATTCATTTTCCCCGCGACAACAAGTTCGTCGAGGTTCTGTTGACCACGGTTGTCTGGTATGAAACATCGAGAAGACGGAAAATGCTCAAAGTGGCGCAGAGTAATGAACCCAATCTGACAGCAAGATGCAATGACTTCTATCGTTGCACAAGACATCAACTCGAGGTCGTGTTTGGACAAAAGTTCAGCCGTGTCGATGTCTGTCGATTGATAGTGGTCCCAGGGCGAGGTGTTCTTTTTGCACACCAAGATTTCAAACATAGCCATGAATTTTCTTGTGTGTAGATTTTTCTGCTTTCCGCAGCCCTTATCTGACACTTGACGGTAGAACATTCCCAACAGACTTTCGTAAATTCGGCCCAATAAGAGCAATACACCTCAGATGAAGTATTGTCATTGATGTAGTAGGGTTCATACATCTCGAGATCAGATTTCTGAGGAAGAACTATTATCGGTGTTTTGTGCTCGAATATGGTTTCAACTCTGGAGAATGGCCGCCCTTTATATACAGTCTCGAATGGTACTCAATTCGGCGGCCCACTTCCTGATCCATCGAGACTTCAATGGAGCCAGAGTATCCCGACGAAGATGCCTTCGACTCTCGCTCAGCGAGTCCAGCTCCATCGTTGTACTCTTTCAACTCCTCTGTTGACGGCCGATTATTGGTATTTCACCCAATTCGAATGTTAAAAGAACCGTACACTAAGACTGTTCCCAATACAGCTGCGGAATGTCTACGGGAGGGTACTCAACAGTCAGAATGACGTATGTTTTACTTGGCCACATTTTGTCGCATATAGCCACAGATTAACCTCGTTTACAGACATATTTTCTTCCAGCAGTAAGGCACCCTTCTTTTGATTCATGACTTCTTTGTGTGATACATGCTGGTAGGACCACGAGGAACACAGAAGGTTGGACTTGCAGCATCATATTCAGACGATAAGTCTGGGATCCCTGTATGCTGCACCTGACCTCGTTAGAAGAGCTCTTCAACCACGTCCCTATCCCGTCCCTGCAATCCTAGATGTCGGTACTGGGAGTGGGAGCTGGTGAGTGATAAAATCGCCGGTGTCCATACGGTCTCCTGACTGGGGATTCATCACAAGGGCTATAGATATGGCCAAAGAGTTCCCGCATTGCCAGGTCGTTGGTGTAGATCTTGTACCCCCTCGGGTAGAAGGGTTTGTCAACGTTCGGCTTTAAAACGGTGCCTTTTACTTATTCTCAACGTCTTCAGAGAGTTGCCTGTGAATTGCAGGTGAGCTCGGAGTTCCTGACACACTTCGCGCTCCATTTTGACGCCATGAAATAGGTTTGAGATTGATGATGTGCGTAAATTGGACATCATTCGGTCCGTGCTGACTGACGGGCTCGCAGGCCAACCTGGGATTCTCTCATTATCGGGCGAGTTTTGATGTCGTTCACGCACGAGCAATCTCTGCCGGCGTTCGTGACTCAATCCCATGACATGCTTTCTCGGTACTCAACGCGCATCGATGGTCCTCCACAGATCCGTGATTACCCTGCATTCCTTAATGAGCTTGCTCAGGTTCTCCGGCCCCGCGGAGTCATCCTGGTCGGCGATGGCGAGATGCAGCTGTATGACGAACAAAAGAGGCCGATGTCCTTTTCAGATATCGGCCAACCAGGTTTCTCATGGACACACAAGATATTCTTTGCTGCTTATACTGCGATGAAGAATAAGGGCGGAAGTGTCGACTCGCCTTCAATGGGCCCCACTTGGCTTCGGGAGATCGACTCGCTTACCGACGTTGGGTGGCAGAAGGTCTTCATCCCAATAGGTCCTTGGTATTACGGTGGGACCCTTGTTGTGATCCAAATTTAACTCATTGATCATTATTGAACTGTAGAAAACGAACGGGGGCGAATTGTTGCCGAGATGCTGCGCGTCAACTCTATCAAGTATATTGATACTTTAGGTCCGCTTTTACTGAGGTATGTGTTGTCCAGACACTGAATATCAATGGTCTCACCATGGTTTAAGTGAAGGGTACCTTCCTGAAGTGGTAGCTACTATGCAACGCGAGGCAAAGGCCGAATTGGAACAGCTGCGTGTGAGGATCTACACACGCTGGAGCTTTGCTTGGGCGGTAAGAAAAAATTGAAATTATCTGGAAGAGGGGTGGACTTGCACATCTTCGCACGCTGCCTTGCGCAGTATTTCTACAAGTCTAGATGTCGTGGTCGTATCATTTTCGGACCATTTAACCCTGCAGGACGAGGGTATATGCCTACATTTTGCCATCTGTGCTACTCGTGCCTCTGATCTTTGACAGATTTCACAACGTATGACTGGGCATTACGAAGTCGTGTTGGGGTCAGAGTATTTCTGTATTTTCTGGACAATTGTCAGATAGTTAGAGAGATTTCTGAGTTGATAGATTTGAGTTTGTAAATAGAATGGTAGTTTTGGATTAAACTCGAGACATATGCTTGCGGTCGTACCATTCGTGTCAAGGTGTTCGTGATATGGACAACCAGTGGTTGAGGTAGGCTCGACTGAAGCGAACTTGAATAGCCATATCGGGATGTGCACGATCGTGATGGGAGCGCGACGCGTCCTGAGGCGCTTACGAGCCGCGTCAGCTCAATAACACCTCCATCTACGACTTCCACCATGAATTCCTTTGTCGATCGTTTCGCCGTAAATGGCCCTACAGTAGAACTTAGAAAAGCGAAAGAGATGCTCGGAGATGACGCAGAATTCACAGACTCTGCATGGGGATCTCAAGCAGGATTCGGATCTCTTGCTTCTGGCGTCCCAAGATTCAATGTACCTTCCGTCCCAGACGTAGGTGCCAATAATTAGTTGGATTATGTTGGATGACTGAATCAGTACTATGAATAGCCATCTGCATTTCTGAGGATGCACACCGACGATCATGCCGACCCATCGTGTCGAATCAAAATAAAGCACGGTACCACAACATTGGCCTTTAGATTCAAGGGTGGCGTAATCGTTGCTGTGGATTCTCGAGCAACGGCTGGGAGCTATATCGGTACGTCTTTCGCAGCTATCGTATACCCAACGTATTGATCGTGTGCGCACCAGCATCGGGGACTGTGAAGAAGGTCATCGAGATCAACCCCTACCTACTTGGGACCATGGCTGGTGGTGCAGGTGTGTTACTGTTGTACAATGTCGTAATCTGGGCCCCTTTAACGTTGATTCAGCCGATTGTCAATACTGGGAAACATACCTCGGTATCCAGTGCCGAATGCATGAGCTGCGAAATAGAGAACGGATCTCAGTGGCCGCCGCGAGCAAGTACCTCAGCAATCTCGTTTACGGCTACAAGGGAATGGGTTTGAGTATGGTGAGCATGAGGAACGAAAAAAAGAGGGATAACACTGACGCGTCCATCGGTAGGGTACAATGATTTGTGGTTGGGACAAGACAGTGAGTACTACCCCGATAACGCCTTCAATCACCTCAAGTAATGCCTTATCACCAGGGTCCCGCAGTGTATTATGTTGATTCAGATGGAACACGCCTAAAAGGAGACTTGTTCTCAGTTGGTTCTGGAAGCACATTCGCGTACGGCGTCTTGGATCAGGGCTATCGTTGGGACCTTTCAGATGAAGAGGCGCAGGAACTTGGAAGGAGAAGTATCTATGCGGCTGGGCATCGAGACGCTTTCTCTGGAAACACCATCAACCTCTATCATGTGAAGGAGGACGGCTGGAAATTCATCGGTACGGTTCTACTGTTCATGCATTGGTGCGAACCTTACGCTTTACTGAATGCCCGCCATTTCAGGAAACTACGATGTTTCTAAGATGCATTATGAGGGACCTGGGAATGTTCCAGGCGCCCCAGGTCATGGATATGGATACGCGATTCGTGTGGAGGGCCGCTCTTCTGCCAACCCACCATCAGAAGATGAGGAGGAGGAGGAAGAGTCTGAAGAGGAGGAGGAGTGATCACTTGTGTATATTCTTTGTTGTATCAATGCAGCCATTATTTCTCCCATCCACATCGTGAGACAAGTGTTGATCAGAGGACTCGGTTCTGATAGCCAAATCGGGGTTTCTGATGTCATCTATCTCGGCTTCATTTTTGGCGTAGCATGCACAGCATACGACCACGAAACCCTGCGACCAGAACAACAAGCAGAGCCCGGCCAACAGCTTGCTTCCGACCATACCCTCTGCAACGTTGGCACCTCCTCGATACCGAGTTCTGCTGGGCAGAATTTTGTAAATTCCAGTATATGCCACAATGGCCGAAGATCTATCCACCAAGATGAAGCGGCTCTTCACGAGGACCAATAAAACGCCTCCCAAGTTGGAACCCCAAGCCCAACCTCCGCCTCACTCTGTAACGACAACATACGCACATGTACCATCATTGCAGCCCAAATATACGATCCCACCCATTCCACACCCATGTCCTTATGATCATATCGCACTCCTTGCTACTCCCGAAGGTCTTCTACTGAGGCCGTACATCACATCAGAAAACCAGCCAGAATCATACGTACGCATACAGTGGGGAAAGGAAGGACAGGTCACGGAGGTTCAGGATGATGGCTCAGGCGATAACGAGAGGTGGTCAGAGTGTTCGGTGGCTTTTGGGATAGTTGGGATATTGACGCTCTTTTCTGGTATTCATATTCCAATCCAACCTTACCGGCGTTGTCTGAAATGAAACTTCTACAGCATCCTACCTCTTGGTAATTTCCGGACGGTCAGATGTTGGACAGCGTGAGTCTTCCAACGTCTCATGATCTGCAATCACTCAGAATTGGATAGTGTTCGACGAGAACCATGCTGTATACAGTGTCAAGAACGTGACCGTCATCCCTCTGGAGGAATCTCGAGCAAAGTCTGCATTGGTGCCGCTACGAGCTCAGAAGCAACATCGTCCCTCTGCTTTGCCGCTCTTTGACTCAAAGCCGGATGGATACGAAGGCATTGATTCTACACCTGATGTCTATAGTCCAGAAACGCCAACGCCCAAAGTCAAATTTGCGGAGGAGGATCAAGTAAAGATGATGACGCCTGCTACTGCACGCGAGTTTGAAGCACCTTATCATGACAATTCCCCGCCTTCACCTTCTTCATCCATAGGATCTACCCCTTCCGAGCTCTCTGTCAATACCGGAAATGTCGCGAAGGCGGTATCAGAGAAGCTATCATTTTGGAACCGCTTGTCCAAGAAATCAAGGCCCACTAAGGTTTCTCCTTATCAAACGGTTGCGCGCGGTGAAGCCGAGCTCGAAGAATTGGGAATCTCATTACCCCCAGATTCGCCGGGATCGCCAGAACCAGGAATGGAGCCGTTTTCTCTCCAGAACGTGTTGCAAGAAGTGGGGAAGGAACCTGCGCGCATCCTGAATAGAATCCTTGCCTTGGCACCGGCGCCCACGACTGCGGAAGGAAAACATAGTGAGCTTGAGGAGAAGATCATCCGGGAATGTGTCAAAGAATTCACCAGAGGTGGCATGTACTTTGCCTATAACTTTGGTCAGTTGCCCTCTGTATCGATAAACCTTCCCACTGACGTATGACCATCTGGCAGACATCACGAGATCTCTCCAAAACAAGCAGGAGCAGGTCGTGAAGACGGTGAAGAAGAATGCCCTGCTTGCAGATCTCAATGCCCTTGATGGCGAGCACAAAGTCGAGACTTCGGATGACAAAGTCGATGTCCTGGCAGAAGCATCTCCAACTTTGCCCCTCTGGCGTAGAGTAGACAGACAATTTTGGTGGAATGAATGGATATCCAAACCCTTCATCAATGCGGGGGTGCGTCTTTCTCACTCTCGTCCTGAATATGGCAATCAACGACCTCTGTAGCTGCACTCTTATGTGCTCCCCATCATGCAAGGATTCTATCAAATTGCCGCGTTCGCCACACCCAAAGATTCTGAAAATATGGAGTCCGGAAACCTAGTAATCGTAGACTATATCATCATTTCTAGACGGTCAAGAGACCGGGCCGGGTTAAGATACCAGCGTCGAGGAATAGACGACGATGCGAACGTTGCCAATTTTGTCGAGACTGAGACAATAGTCCGCGTAGAAGTGAGTCGAGTGGATGTGATCAAGCAAGACATCTTATTCAATTTTCCGCAGCAAACCAACTTCAACAATGTTTTCAGTCATGTCCAGATCCGTGGTTCAAGTAGGTTAAATTCAATCCGTCCCAGTGCCAGCATTCACTCATTTTCTAAATATCTAGTCCCCCTCTTTTGGACTCAATCTGGCTACAGTTTGAAGCCTGCGCCCACTTTGTCCTTGGACAGAACGCATGAACAGAATATTGATACCCTCAACCGCCACTTTACCAAGACAATAGGGCGATATGGACCGCATGTTAGCCACTTCACCCTATGATAAGTTTTGGCAATTCACATTCTGACCCCGTACTATTTTTAGACGGTCGTCAACCTGGCGGAGCAAGGAGGCAAGGAGGCTGCCATCACAGCTGCATATCGTCAATATATTCAGGAATTAGACCATAAAGACGTTGAGTGCGTATACAATTTACCTGATGGACGTGTAGTATTGACAATGGCCGTAGGTACTGTGAATATGACTTCCACCAAGAGACCAAGGGAATGAAGTAAGTCCAGGTCCGACATAAACTCGATTCGTTGTTGAGACTTCGCGATAGGTACGAGAACATCTCGCACCTCGTTGATCAAATGAGGCGTCGCTTCGATAGCCATGGGTATGTGGAGTTTTCCCTAACATTTTCCGAACAATTCATCATTGTTTCTCAGGTACTACTGGGTGTCAAACAATGCTCTTATGTCACAGCAGAAGGGGGTCTTCCGAGTGAATTGCATTGACTGCTTGGATAGGACGAACGTTGTTGAGGTGAGTCCTTCTTACTCACTTCTATCTATCCACTCAAGCCAATTGAAACAGTCCGCTTTTGCGAGACACGTCTTGAACAAGCAATTGAGCGCCGTTGCGCTGTTCAACCCCTCAGAGGTCGGGAAAACGGATACAGACATCGTATTCAATGATGGTGTGTGCCTCAGTTATCTTATCACACTGACCCTGACAGCAACCAATAGTCTGGGCCAACAACGGTGATGCGATAAGTCGGGCCTAGTAAGCTCCACTTTTACTTAACGTTCTACACCGACTCAATGTTTTGGTAGCGCTGGTACATCTGCACTTAAGGTTCGTGTCGATCGTATTTATGAATGCAATTGACGCCTCATGGCTTCTAAATGAACGATTAGGGCGACTTTACGAGGTCTGTTACCAATTCATCTCCCTCTGGTCTGCACCCTCAACTTTCCACAGAACCGGTAAACGGGACCTGACAGGCATGCTCAACGATGGTGTCAACTCACTTGCAAGGTAATGCAGCAGTTTGCGATCTTTAGTTGTGAGCGCCTCTCAACGAGCGCATTTTGGCTCTAGAATGTATTCCTCGACATTTGGCGATTGGTTCAATCAGGCCGTCATCGACTTCACTCTTGGAAATAGGACTGTCACTGTTTTCCACGAGTTCCTACTCAAGCTACAGTCCACCGACCCTAGCGATCTAATTCGGATATCGAAGATCCGAGCTGAAGCGGTCGCCACATCCGTTGCAAGGGTTCTGGAAGAGGGCGAAGCGCTGCTGTCAGGGTGGACATTATTTGCACCGACCGAGTTGAACACCAGAATAGGGCCACAATTTGAGGAGAAGGTCCTTCTCCTGGTACGTCGCATGGATACCATGTGACGTTTTGACACTGAGATATATCTTCATTTTTAGTGTGCCAAGGCCATCTACATAATTGTAAGTCTGGGTTAAGCTGACATTGGCCTGCGAACTGAACTTCGAGTAGAACTATGATTATACCCTAGAAAAGGTCAAGATGTACACACGGATCCCGCTCGGTGACATTGCACACATTGAAAAAGGTGAAATGATTGAGTGCACTGAGCGGAGCCGATCACGCGCTGACAAAGGAAAATCGTAATTAGGTGCATATATCCTGTCTCCACTGGAGGAAGGTAGTCGAGACCCGTTGCAGAATGCTGGTTTCGTAGTCTCGTGGTACAACTATCACCAAGACACTCGACTAACCAGCTACTCATATCGCAACAAGTTTGACATTTCGAGCCCGCCTCCCACACCAAGCATGCCGGAGTCGACGGATCTTCCTACCCCTCGTACCCCAGGGTCTTCCCTCGTGCCAACCTCTCCGCTCATACCCGGATCACCTCGCACGCCGACGTCTCCTCGAGTGTCCACGATAAAAATGCGTCGAGCTTCAGCTCTTACACGTGTTCTCAATAGTGCTGCTGCCCCAGCTATGGACGGGGAGGTCATGTATGCGGCCTTCAAGGCTCTTCCCATCGATCCGGCTCGAAGTCGAAAGGAGACAGGAAGTTTCTTTGAGCCTGCAAACGACGTGACGGGTGCAACTAATTGCAAGGATGCCGTAGACCTCATGGTTGACTCAATACATAAAGCGTGCTTGGACGTGGGCAATGGGCATGTCCATCTTGTTTCAGATAATGATGTTGTCAGGTAAGGGGATTCATTCGAGGCGGTGAATTGGTTACGGTCTGACAGTTTTCGTGCATTCCTAGTTTGGCAGAGGCTCAACGCATGACCAGCATGTATTCGAAGATGGAGTATGGAGTGAAGAGGTTACTTTGGCTTGGCGGTTAGGTTGTAGAGTGATGAAGATTATTTTTTGTCTCTTGTTACCTGCTTGCATATAATATATGGAGGTCTATACCGGAGTCTTTTTGAAAGTGATCCCGTTCCAATGGGACAAAAAATGTGCTGTGGAAGCATTTGGAGATCCTGGAAATGAAGCTTACTTCATCCGTATTGTCAGTCTGATCGTTGGGCGCTTAAACCATCTTGCTCGATTTTGTCTGCTTCCGTTGTGGACCTCGACACCCATCTCAGCCTGTCGTTCTCCTCTCATTTCGCATTCATCGTGGACTCTGATACTTAATATTATTCACTGTAGTGCGCACGGTACATCACATTCCGACACCACCTGGCGACATTCCGCGGGTCGCCGAACCTGTACCTGTGCCTACCAGTTACAACCGCAACAAAGCGACCACCTCTATCCCACTACATAACCTGTGCCACCTCTGTTTTCTTGTCTATACCTACACCTCGAAGTCATTACAATGCCGAACTCACGATCCTTACCTTCGCAACGTATTGCTACACAACTTCCTTTTTCTCCATCTCAATCGCGGACGAGTCCTACCACTCCCCGACGCCAGCAATTCACATTAACCAAACCTCATGGCGGTAGTATTGCCAATGGAACACCACGAGACAGGTCGGGCTCCGTAGCATCCTCGCCGTCGAAACCCACGTCAGGCCAGGTCTCCCCTTCCGGAGAGCCACCGCTAACATTTCCACCCATACTGAGCTATCAGCCCCGCACTCCGACCAGCTCGACTCATATCCCCGGGATATCTCCCTCTTCATCATTCTTTCGCCCCCTAAGACCACAAGATACCATTCCAGCGTCACCTCCTCCTCTTCCGTCTCTTCCAATCCATCGTTCAGCAAGTCCGGGATCCATGGTGTCTTCGGAAGCGCATGCTATGACACCGGTCCATCTACCCTTTACCGTCCAGCAGCGCCTGTCCCGCAATTCCGATGTGTCGGATAGTAACAACCCGTCCACGGAAGACTTACAACACAGTACCCTGCCCTTGCCGTCAACGTCAAAGTCCACGTTACCGAAAGCGAGCCGGGAGCCTTTGCTCCCTATCGGCCCTCGTTCTCCACGAAAGGCAAGTGGTCCCACCAGGCCGTCGTTGTCGATCATGGCAGGGCCGTATGGGAGGAGTGAAACTAGTATCAGCCCAAGTGCGAAGAAGATGAGGAACAGTCTTGAGAAGCTGTTCAAGAGGCGCCCAAGCCATGATACTGCCTTGACCCCAATCTCAGCAGGCCCCAGCCAGGTGCGGGAAGATAATGGGAAACCAGCTGCGGGTTTCTTTTCCCAAGATCATCAAGATCAACAAGATTCACCGTTATCGCCCATGGCTACAAATGCTCGGATGACATTCGAGACGTCTGAAGACGGACACAGTCCTCTGTCACCCGTGGCGCGTTATAAAAATAGCTCGTCTCCTGGTCAAAGTTCATCCATATCCTTCCAACAATATACATTCAACCCAATACCACCTACCGATGTTCACCCGCTTCCAGGGGAGACACCGGTTATCAGTCAGGCCACTGGGAAGTTTGCTCGCAGGTTTGAAGTTCATCCTTCTCGGAACCGATTCTTCCTCAGTGGCCGGATACTGACTGGTGGAGACTCTCCAATGGCGTTTATTGCCTCCTTAATGGTTGTCTTCGGTATCACTGGAGTCTGGTTTGCTACGACATGCGTCTGGTGGTGGATTAATGAAAGCCCAGCCGTTGCAGCTGTAGGAGCTTATATGTGCCTTCTCACAATCTCGAGTATGTTCGCGACGGTACGTTATGGTGTTTCCAATGGCGGTTAGGTGTCTGTGTGGTGTGAATCTGATAGATGCGGCTTGATTTTCTGTTGACTATTCTAGGCTTTCCGTGATCCAGGAATTCTTCCTCGGGAACTTGACCCCGATCCGCCGTATCCGCCCACAAGTTCTGAGACTAGTATGAGGGCGCCGCTCCCGCGAGACCTCAGGGTACGTGCTGGGATGTGAGTATCAAGAATTCTTCCCGTGTTGTACTCTGAAACTGATGTATTCGAGGAAGTGTGCGTGTAAAATACTGCCCAACATGCCGTACATATCGCCCACCGAGGTCGAGCCATTGTAAAATGGTATGTCTTTCCTTTCACGGTGCGTGTTACCCGTAATCCTTATTCCCTGTGGGGGTTGTGTTCTGCAGTGCGACAACTGCGTGGACAATTGCGACCACCATTGCCAATGGGTGAATAACTGCATTGGCCGACGTAATTATACTACCTTCTTCACGTTCCTTTTTTCTGCCGTAAGTTACCACGTTTTTCGTATTTGTCAAGCACCCTCGAATTGAAGCCTCATTGACACCGATAGGTTCTTACCCTCTTTTTGGTGATCTGCACTACGGCCATTCATCTCTGGCTTTTGACTACAAATCGATTCGGTCTAAGCTTCCGGCGAGCAATCGCAACTCCCCAAGGTGTTGGAAGCGCTATCGCCTTTAGTATTTCCATCGTTGTTGTATGGCCAGTGTCCGCACTGCTAGCGTATCATTTGCGGGTAAGTCTCAAAGGGGCAGAACGCATTCAAAGTTCTCTCCGGGCGTTTACCGAAAGGACCCTTCATTCTGATGTATTCTCGTTTGACAGCTACTTTTGTTAAATGTGACTACCATTGAGCAGGCGAGTCAATTATTGGAGATCATTTATTGGAGAGCGTGGCTGATTCCACCGCAAATAGATTCGCAATCAAGCTCACAAGACCTTGGCAGGACCTCCGCCTCCGAATCCATTCACCCATGGGAACTGGAGGAGGAACTTATTCTATGTCCTATGCCGACCCGTCGGATATTCATGGCTGGATGCTCGGGCGTTTGCCACCGAGGATAAGCGGGAAGTAAACCCAGGTATGTTTATTATGGGTGATTGGCAAGCTGCTATGGAAGAGGGCCGAGGAGCGGGCAAAGGCCAGTGAGACGAAGTGGGCGGATGGTTCGACAATGGAATTGTTTGTGGTGCTTTGGGAAACATATGGTGTTTATTATTTAGTTGATATTGTAGGTATTTGTCCTTAGGGTTTCCGGTGGTCCTGGATGTTAATTTACGAGTGAGGAAGGCCCCACAAATCAGATAAGAAATAACATTAAGAAGGCTTTGCTTGAAAAGGAAGGTATGACGCAATGAGGGATCATTGTGTACCTGGGATAATTTCGGGCCGATGTGTTGTTCGGATGGATTGTGATCGCAAACGTTGTGGCTCGATTGCTTTGATGTTGAGTCAGCTTCGCCGTTTCGAGGAGTCGCCTTGTGTTTCTCCGGATTTGTGAGCATGAGCAAGAGTGTGGGATGGGATGGGGTATTCGAGATACTCTGTTCGGAGACAGGAGGGAGTTTACAAATGAAGGTGGTGGAGTATTGTCGGGATTGACATGCTTGGGAGAAAACGGGGTCGCTTGAGTTGGTATACGTTGTACTATAATTCCGTTTTGTGCAGCAGGTGTTTGTTCTCTTCCGACATGTGTAAGACCTGCCACGCGCTAACACTAATTGGGCAGACGGGGGCATTGTGTGGTGGTTCGGATCTGGTAAATTGAAAAAAGAAAAACGGGAGTTGCTGTCAAACTAGGTCGTCGTCCCCTGAAATTGGGGAAGGACCACGTGGACGGTGACGATGACGGCCAGGGACGAACAAGGTGCCGTGACAGGAATCCCGATATGGCGAGAGATCGACACGATCCTCGGATATGGTTGGGATTGGACTGGAGTGGTTTAAGCAAAAGCGGCAGGGGAAAATGCGCGTTGATTGCAAAGGGGTGTAGGCACCAGAATTTGTTGCGATGATCACTGCAATAATATTTTTTTTTTCATGTCTACAACTGGGAGGCGTGTAAATAAAAAAATGATTGGTAGGGAGGTCTTTGACAGAGTGATGACGGTGACTCGGTGGGAATAGCCGAGCGCGCTGTGTTGATACGCGCTGAGTTCGGCATGACTAAGGCATCTGTCGGAGAATGAAAATGGATAGGGAGGGATGCTCGGCATGGACGAGCTGTGCTAGCCCATTTCCCTCAACTCTTGTCGTGTTTCCCTCCTGTTCGTCCAAGGGAGCGTGTCGTCGTCGGCCCCAACACACTCCGTAGCGCCGTCGTAGACGATATTGTCGTAAATGTGCGTGTAGAGTCGCATTCCGGGCAGTAGACTGGCCCCGAGCAGCAGGTACATTCAACTAACCGGCGCTTCCGGCTTGCCCAGTTACGCCAGGGAGTCAACCCAGCAGGAAAGAAATAAATCGTGTATAATCCTTTATATACCCGCCGGGATAGTTTCGCCCTTATAGATGGAGGTCAATCCGACTACGACCGATTCAATCTCCAACGACGGCAAGCCTCCGCCGTCGAACAAAACCAAGGCGCAGAGCTCTGCCTCGTCCAAGAAGAGCAAGAGCAGAAAGACAAAGGCCCCAGCAGCGGAGGCCCCTCGGCGTGACCCAAGTCCGACCGCGGCAGTGGATCAATGTGAGTCCCCTCTCCCCCTTTCTCCGCTTTCGCCAATTGCCTCAAAATTTCCCTTTCTTTCCTTCACTTGCCTACCAACCGCCTTACGTGATACCTCGAGATCAGCTTCTCGTCTTTCAAACCTCAGAGAACAAGCATCATCCCAACCTCCTCCACCACCTCCTCCTCCACATTCTCGTTTCACTGCCCACTTGCAGCCCTATCCAGGGCCTCCATATCCCGTCCCCCCACCTTACCCCATGAACGGAAATCCTTACCATTCTTCTCCCTCCCCCTTCCATCAACCTCCAAATCCAGGTACTCCTGTTAATGGGCAGAATCCCCACGTCGGCCCAGGAATTCCAGGTCATCCCCCATATCCGTATCCCGTGCATTCTGGCTATGGTCCTCATGGTTATCCCTCTTATCCACAATACCCTCCCGCGGGAATGATGATGTACGGTAGTCCTGGCCCAAGTCAAGTCGATCCCACTAGACCCCAGGAAGCACCAGGAGGCTCACCCGCTGCTCAGTCAACAACAGGTAAAAGAAAAAGGAAGTAGACTTTAGTCGATACATTAGACTGGTTATTTCATGTGTATTGCGACTACAGATTCTGGGACCGACATGGCTCGTAATGGCAGCCAGGGCACTGCGGCAGGTGGTCAACAAGAGGCCAAAAAGCGCACGAAAACTCAACGCGCCTGTGATAGTTGTCGAAGTCGAAAGATCCGGTACGTACGACCTCCGTTTTTTCTTCCATACGGCATCTGGGAAAGTGCACCCTGTCATCGTGACTTTTGTTTAATCAGGATCAGTTTTTTTTTTCTGATATCGCCTTTTGGGAACTAGATGCGACGTGTTGCCAGATACCGAACCTCCCGTTTGCCAGCACTGTAAACAGTATGGCTTTGAATGTACCTTCTTTCTACCGATTACCGAGACTCGATTTAAGAAGAAGAAGTTGGAAGAAGAAGCGGCGGCAGCCGCTGCAGCTGCAGCAGAAAAAGACAGAGAGGCTGAGAGGAGCACGCATTCGCCACATGCAGAGCAGGCAAAGCCCCCAGACCCAAAGGTGTACGGTGAGCAACGTCGTTTCAAAATTGGCGTCACTTCCCTCCGAGCGGTCTGATGATGACGGTCTAAGGTCCTACCTCTGCCCCTTACATGCTGCACTCCTCAGCTATGATATCTTCGAGGACTTACGAGACCTACGACATGCGATATCATCACACTTGGGACGTAAGCGCTCGGGGTGATGGTGTTATACAAGTAAATGAACCCCACCAAAGTGAACTACATCTATCGCACCCCAAGCCATTTACTCTACAACTTGAGCGGGATGTAGTTGAGAAACTTGTGAACGCGTTCTTTTCAGAGATCGCGCCAATGTTACCAGTCATTACCCAGGAGGAGTTTGTTGCAAGTAGCCCTCCGCCTCCAATCCTCCTCCATTCGATCTGCTTAGTCGCCGCGACTCGAAGAGAAGTGCCGCAACAAATTTTTGAATCACTGCGGCATGCCGTCAATAGTATCATCAAGATGGAGGATGTTCTCTCCACAGCGTCGATTGTCAATATTCAGTCTCTTCTGATTCTCGCAATGTCAGGAGACTGTCACTCGCAGTCTGTCCCTACTGCTTTATCAGCTTTGTGGATTCGCCTCGGTTGCGCAATTCGGATGGTGAGCACACCCCACAATTCGTCGGGTGCAATCTGGTAATTGAGGTGATCTTGTTCGTAGGCGCAGGATCTTGGTCTACACCGTGCGGAGTCGGTAAAGCAGAATATAGAGTTGCGACGGAGATTATGGGGGATCTGCGTTGTTAGTGACCGATGGTACAAACACCTCTCGAGTAGCTATCCGTCGGATCGAAAGACTCACAAATCGTTGCAGGATAAGCCTAACCTATGGTCACCCATTCATGATCGATGTCAGAGATTGCGATGCTCGACTGCCCTCGTCGGGCGACCCCCATGATTTGTACATGGACGAGTTAGTGAGACTGAGCGTCATACTCGGCCGCGTTCAGAAAGCAATTTATACGTGCGTACCCTTCTACACTCCCCGGCATGTCATTCGGCCCCTCATGCCTTTTCTCCTTGCCGTCGGCAGCCCTGCCGGCCTGACCATAACCAACGACGCAGAACTGGAAAGTCTTCTAGCAGACCTAGAGTCATGGAAGGCCAACCTACCAGAGAATCTTCAATTCAGGGGACCAGATTCTCATCGGAGTGCTGGTGAGTCTTACTTCAGCTTTCAATCTCGATAGCCGGGTGCCTTCAAACTCCTCTGCGTCGTATGCTCACGAGGATCTCAGGTATCTTGTTTATGTTTTACTCTTGCGTCAACATGATCTTCTGGCGTGTGTTCATGAGAATCTCCTACTCTTGCCCGGCGCACCTCAAGTTCCATCTCACTGTCGAAAAGTGGACGAGGCTTGTCCGCCTCACTGGTGATGCTATCGACTGGCTCGACGCAAATGAAGCTATGTACGACGTATGGCTACTCGTCGCGTACTGTGCGACATCTTGCGCTCTAGTTCAAGTGAGTCGAATGTCATGTGCTCTCTCATCTTCATTGACGCTTACGCTGATCATTCCCTGTAGTACCACACATGGGCTCGACGGAGAGATGCGGAAGCGCAGGCGAAGCTCAAGAAGCTCCGTGATTGCATACGAAAGTGGGAAGCCTCAATATCTCCTGACCATATGTCAGCGCGACGAAAGGCCGGTCGACATACGTCACAGAGAATTTGAAAGAACCTCGAGCTGACACAATCCTACAGACGGCCGAGATTATTGCGCTCCTTTATGAAGCCACCCAAGGACCGCAACATCCTCTCGAAGCTCCTGCTTTGAACCCCACCGGAGGCGTCAAGGTCAAACCACCGTTAGGAGGGTTGGTATTCAAGAAGGATCCAACTCGGCCTGGAGGTGGGGTGTTCATTGCCGAGGAGAAGCATCAAGAGCTGCTGAAAGATATACCCGGCGGGGTTATTGTCACGAAGGGGGGCACGGAGAATGAGACAGAAGGTGAGGCGACTATGACAGCGGTGTCTAACGTTCGAACAACCAATGACGACCCGTCGATGTCTCACACCCCTGATCTCTCTTCTACCACCCCCATGGCTGCTTCAACGTGGTCAACAGGTGGCACGGGCAGTGGTCCACCACCTGTGGCACATGGGAACCCGATGGTCAATTTTGCACCGTTGGCACCGGGTTACCCTAATATGAACCCTGCGTTGAATCCCGGTGGTGGCTCGGGAGATGTGCGGATTATGAATACTTTAGACCAGCAGCATTCTAACTTGGAGAATTTCGCTATTGCCGATTCAGTCCTCGAAGGGATACCTGGGAGTATGTTTGATTGGGGTAAGTTCGTCGATTTATTGTGTGGGTTGTTGGTGGTGGTGCTGACGGTGATGGTGATGGTGAATGTAGGACAATGGGACAATTTCTTCTCGCGATTTGGTCCCAATGTGGCTTTGTTCCAGCAGCAACAGCAGCAGCAGCAACAGGCAGCCATGGCTAACAACTCTCCGCAACAAAATCAGCCTCAGCAAGGCCAATACCAATATGGAACGTGATA
This sequence comes from Meripilus lineatus, assembly GCA_027627245.1. NCBI lineage: Eukaryota > Fungi > Basidiomycota > Agaricomycetes > Polyporales > Meripilaceae > Meripilus > Meripilus lineatus. The sequence goes on along the minus strand of JANAWD010000003.1, from coordinate 157,197 downwards.
TTGTTGTACATGTCCAACTCAGCTTTAATATGTGAGAGGTGTTTGGAATTTCTCCACTCCACTTATTTTTGATTTCTTTTTGTGCGTCTATGTTTCGTTTCGTTTCGTTTCGCGTAGCTCTATTTTAGTATATAGAACCTTTTTGTGATGAAAGTCCTATAAGTTGACCTCACACCTCGGACTTTCTTGATCTTTTGCGACGTGATATTGCTAGCGTATACTTGTGTGTGTGTTTTTTGTTATGTACGAGATTAACGCGAGGCTTATTGTCGATCGCGATTTGTTACTGCATATACTGTATCTGGTCGGTTGTGTCTCAGGACCCGGGCTGGTTAAAGCCCTCGAGGTTCGCATGCATATGCATGCGCGTATAGGTGTGCCTTGTGGCTTCTCCCACCCATTCAATGTTCGGCGTTGAACGTTCTTTCTTAACAAACAAACGAGGCTTGCTTGCAATTGGGTTCGGGAACTGTTCGCGAGCCTTGTACCTTGCCTCCGTTTACCTGACTGGGGTTGGAAGATTCCAGCTCGAATACGTTGTCAGGCTCGACCTTGATGTATGAGGGTGAGATTTTTCCGTTTGAGTTTTTGAGACCTCTTTTTTCTAGAAGGGTGAGGTTATCACGATTGCGTGCATCATGAATGATTCGCGATCGCGAGCCTGAGGGCTCTTTGGTTCCCTCAATTGTACATCCTCAATTGTTTTCGATTGTGTGCAATATTATAATTACAAGGTGCTGGGATGTCCGGTACCGGTTTGAGTAAATCTCCCTTTTCTTTTTTGTAATTGTTTGCTGCTTAAGCTTCTTTTCTGACAAGCTGTCGTTTTTTGGCTCTTTTGACGTGATGTTGGAATTGGACCGGTGAGTCAATGTGCACCGAGAGAGTGCTTCTCTGTGAGGCGTGTTGGTGACATGTACATGCTGTGGACACCTGGCAGATATCAGGCGAGTTATGAATGTCTATTGAGCGTGTTTTGGCGTAATGACACGATTGTGGAGGATCGGTGCGGTCTGCTTATGGGATAGAAGGCAGGGAATTTTGTGATGTTTTGGGGGTGGAGGTTATCTGATTGTGAGGTGTTGCAATGAGGAGGCTCTGTAAGCTTAAGTTTGTTTATTTGGGAAACATGCAGAGTCGGAGATGATGGACCCTGTTAGTATGGTACTCTCAGGATGCTACGTATACTATTGTACGTGAGTTGTATGAAGTAAGAACCCTGATTCTCGAATTCACTTCCTGCTGAAACAGATTCGAATTCTCTTTGAGCACATCGATTGCGTATCCTTGATGAGATTGTTGGGGATGTCCATTGTCTAGACAATTAAGAATGAGGGTGCGAAACCGAAACCGAAAGCTGTGAATCTGGTGATGGAGGTGAACAACGGGGGAGATGAACATTGTGTGCACATGAATCCCAGCGCTCATCGAATCCCCCCGCCTGGGTTCGCCGATGATGAGAGTTCCCATGAAACCCTCTCCACATTCGTCGCTTGTAGTGCGGCAATGACAGTCCCATGTTGTGTTTTTGCACCTGGACCGCCATAGTTGCATGGCGTAGTGGCATCGCCCACGTCGAGGAATCACGGAAGTGGAGGGACCCACACGAATCAACTCGGGCAGGTCTGATAGAAGAAGTTGACCAACATTCCGTCCCGGAGGGAATTGAACCCATGTCGAAATCGAAACATGACCTGTCCGAGTTCTGTCTTGTGTGGATAGATAGATAGAAAGTGAATTTATCCCTCTGAAGGATTAGCTTCCCACAAATGGATACACCTGGATTTCTGCTGTTCTTGTCTGGAATGATACCGGAGGGTCCTCTTGGTATACTTTCGAGACAATTGGGCACGCGCCGGTGAACCAATATCCTAATTATCTGTGGTGTGCGCCCTGGTCCGGATGCGAAGGTAGGTTGATTGCGTCGCCCCCGCCCTTGGAAGGGCCGGTGTCCCTGCACCAGGGCCTAATCGAGGTTTGTTCGGGATCCTCAACAAGTGGGTGGGATCAATACCTGGTGGATCTCGATAATGTCCCGAGACGAGACGGATGGTACCCACGGTTGGACTGTCATTGGATGGAGTGGGACTCTAAGCCATATCTGGCGACGAGTCGATACCCCCGCACTTCCCCTCTCTGTCACTGTCAGGCAGCTGGGAGGCGCGTTATCGAGGATTGTTTGTAATTTCCAAATGCATTAATCTTGAACGGTGACCACGATGAGCAGCCTCTGGAGAGTTGTCTAGTCGATTGTTCACATCATGGATTGTGTCGGGTAAGATTGACCCTGGGATTGGTGTGGACCGCGTGGAATCTGACCAGACTGTTTAGCATTTCTTTTTTCCCGGCAGGAGATGCGCGCGCTTCCGAGTGATGGAATGCCACTCGAGTGTGCTGTTGGCCTCCGAGTCTACTTTGAGCAACAACTCACTCGCTCGGACTCGTCATGTTTTCTTTCCCAGAGCATCCTATTATACTATACTAATCCCTTAGTCTTCTTGCCATCATCCTATAATTCCATATCTTCTTCCATTCCTTCCCCGCAATCATCTCGCGCTGGCCGTACATACCACAAAGTCCCGCTCAGGATCTCCCTCTCCACTCGCTCACAACCACCCTCATTATGGCCTCTCTGCTAATCCCACCACCTCCAGAGAATGCTAGGCTTTCCCAGATTCTTCCAACTGTCAAGTGCTCAACTTGCAACCAACCAGTGCCTATATCAGAACTTGGTGACCATGTCTGTCCACCAGCGCCGATCATCAAACCACCCATGTCCCCGAGGTCAACAGCGACCATTCTATCAGAGAAGTATCACAGCCTAGTATCCAGACCATCAACACCACAATCACCAACTCACGCTCCTTCGAAACCCTCAATATCATCTCCACCAGCACAGGCACAGTCGCGCAAATCTTCAACAGCTCCTTTGAGGATCAGCAAACCACCTTCCAAATCACAGGACAAGCGCACAACTTCCCCTCCGAGCAATCCTTCTCTGAGTCCCAGGGATTCACGGCTCGGCCAGAACGTACCCCGACGCCCGTTGAGCAGAGAGGTGGTCTCTCGGTCATCCAATCCACCACTCTCTCCTAGTGTAGGACCTGCGTCACCTAGACAGAGGACGCCTTCACCATTGGCTACGCAACCCCCGAGGTCTGCAGAACCACCTCGGGTCTCCACACCTTTGTCCGCCGGACGAAAATCATCAGAGGCGCTGCCCAATACGTCTGCGCCGCGAGCATATCCCGACTCATCAGCCCGAAGTCCACCTCCGAATCAAAGTGCCCACACACCACCAAGCAATTCGACTCCACGTTCACGCACAACATCGAATGCGAGTACGAGACCGCCACCCGTTCGACCGCCGATTCAACCACCTCCCGTCGTTGCTCCTCTGAATCTACAGAATAATTCTACTCCTTCAACAGCCTCACTTCCCTCGTCACGACAACGCCCGAATCCAAGCAACCCGTCACTTCCACCTATTAACACTTCACCGGATGTTATCTACACAACAGGTAGTCATGCAGCGTCGCCTCCGTCTAATTATGACCCACGCATGCATCCCCCGCCTGGTAACCGCCCATTCAGCCCATACGGAACCATGTCGCCTGTTGTTGGCCCTGGCATGTCTCCCATGCAAGCACCCTTCTCCCCGGTCGTTGAGGTCGACACGAAGACCGGCGGAGAAGCAGGTATGGCGGGTGTTGGAAGGCGAGGCTTCGCTGCTGCTGCTCGTGCAGCTATGTTCGCGCAAACCATGGGTCCTCCACCCATGAACGGACCGATGAACATTGGCATCGGTCCGGGTATGACATTTGGTCCCCAATCACCGGAGGACCGCGCCATGATGGCCAGCCTCGATGCCGTGCAGGGCATGGATGGGCGGCGACCGAATGCACCCAAGTTCCTGGACATTAACTCAGCGAGGAACTACGGGAATAATGGTATGTCTGCTCTTGCAAAAATTTTCATTCTTTACGTGGACAGCCCTGAAGGATTCATCTCCAGCGAACGCGAGCACACCCCCGTTATCACCGAACTCGAATTCGTCGCATTCACCTCATTCGCCGTTTTCTGCTATTCTTGCATCGCCGGATAAAGATGGCCGGACGGGAAGCCTTACGCCTACACCACCTGTTATTGCATCTCGAACACCCTCGCCCTCTGGTTTACAATTGGATGGTGTCGTAAGTCCAACACCTGAACTGCCTCTCAAGTCACCTTTGGGTCAGATTCCTCCCACACCAACTACTCCATCATCTGTTCGTCTTCCATTCTTTGAGAAATTCAAGAAGGATCATCCTACTGTTGATACTACGCCACCACCTGCGTCAACTGAACCTCCTCCCCTGTCACCTTCAGATTCTGAATCAAGTTTCGGGGGGCTTGCATATGCGGATTCTACGAATGGGGACGACGAGGATGTCCCTCTCTCTAAACCGTCGGAAATTCCGCGTCAACCTTCTCCTGCTGAGACTGTTAAGCAGTCAGATGTGAAGCCCGAGAAGACTCCCGGCAAAGTTCGATTTCCGTCGATGTCATCCAAAAAATCCGAATCTGCCTACACCTCCTCCTCATCTTCATCGTCCACAAAATCCCCTCCTGTACTTCAACGCACGCTATCATCCTCCACCGCAACTTCCTCATACTCTATACGAACCACGGCGAAATCCACCGGAGCTCTGGACCGAGCAATGGAGACCCTACTGGAAGAAACTTCAGCCGAAACCGCCTCGGGTTCGAGTAACTCGCTATCAGAGGGTAATAATAGAGATAGTAAACCTCCGAAATTGCCCATGCGGTCGCATACCAGTCCGACGTTGGGCGCTGGGAGACCCGAGTCGAAACATGGTGGGAAACGAAAGACTGCAAAGGTTAGGGTGTGCGCAAAGTGTGAGAAGCAGATTGATGATGGGAGGTGGATTCAGATGGAGGGTGGGAATGTGTTGTGTGATAAGTGTTGGAAGAATATGTATCTTCCGAAGGTGAGTGTTTTGCGATTTTTTGATTTGGGTTGGTGGATGATTGTGTTGAGGATGAGCGCTGATTGTGATGTTGATGTTTTTTTGTGCGTCGTTCCTTTGGCGGTGGTTGCTTGTGGTTTTTTCTTTCTCTGGGTTCTAGTGTCGCCGCTGTAACAAGGCGATTGAAAAGCATGCGGTGTCGTCTTCTGATGGACAGTTGAAGGGGAAATATCACAGGGAGTGCTTCAGTTGCCATACATGCCAGGTATGTCATCACACAACCATCTGTATGCGTTTCGATATACCTCTTTCTCATGCTAAAATGCTCGATATCTTTTCTCTTCCCCCCCAATTCTTTTTAGAAATCGTTCCCGGATAAAAGTTTTTATGTCTTTGATGGGAAACCGTTCTGCATGTACCACTATCACGAAGCGAACGATTCGTTATGCGCAGCGGCTACGTGTGGACAGCCTATTGAAGGACCGTGTGCTGTTTCGCATGCGGGGGATAGGTATCATCCTGAGCATTTGGTTTGTGAGTATGCGAGGTGTACGGAGAGGTTGGAGGAGTATTGGGAGGTTGATGGGAGGATGTTGTGTGATAGGCATGCGCAGAGGGTGATGAGGGAGGGGGATGGTGGGGAGGAGGAGGATGAGTTTAGGGAGAGGGAGAGGGAGGGTGGTGCGAGGGCGAAGAAGAGGACGACGAGGTTTATTGATTTGGCGGCGATGAATGCGAATGGGGCAGGGGGCGGTCATTCGTGATGGGTTTGTCAAGAGTCAAGACCTTTGGACGTATATTGATGACATGACAAGATACGATGCCCTCTCGTCCGACCTCATGCCCCTGTTTTTTCCTCCCTTTCGCCAGAGCCTTTCGTTGGTCCTGACCATTTCAAGAAACGTGAAGATCACAACTACCTACCTATGGATGCCATTACAACAATCTGATATCATGCATGCGCCCCTCTCCTCTCTCGACTATAATTTGTCTGTCATTTCGTCTCTTTCCCTCCTTTTTTCTTTTCCCTCTCTCGCCACCTATACAACTGCTTTGCCTTGTTATTGGACTTTATATTCATTTGTATTTTTGCCTGACAGACAAACGCAACCAACACACCCGTTTATTACCCCGCTCGCATTCACGATACCAAAAAAAATCATCACCCATTTATTCGCATTCTTCATTTCTGGTTTTTCCATCTCATCTCATCCATTCCATTCCATCTTTTCCCCCCTTCCTCTTCCTCTCTTGGCTCGCGTTCTTTTCTTGGAATTCTCCTCTGGGACCCAATAGCAGATATATTTCGCTTTTGAAATCCTTTATCTCTTTTCGAGGATCGGACGGACAGAACGGACTGTCATTACTTCACTTTCGAGGACATTTCTTTCATTTTACTACCATCTTCTTCGAATTCTATTACTACGTATACGTACTAGTATTAAGTGGTACACAACACAGCTTATAGGGTATACTTTACCTTCCAGATTGTCGATTCATATCGATATCTCTTGTTCGTTCCATATTATAGTTTAACGTACATAGTCTACTTACTTAACTTCGATTCACTCTGTATAGTTTTTCGCCCTTCTTCTATGTGGGCGTGTAGAAAGCCTCGTACGTAGGTAATAGTATACCCTTGAATAAGTAATAGATTGAAGTAAACTTGTTTGGTCTGACGTTGTGCATTCTGTCTGACAATGTCTACTAGATATACAGTATGGCCGCGGATCTCCACAGCGCGCAAGTTCTGTACTGATCATGAAGGATACACGGAAGTCAGATCCTTGAGTGTTTGCGTGTTTGAGTGTTCAAGAGGTATGGTGGAGAGATTAGGTTTCGTGAACATGTGGTGCGGTGGTCTTCCCTGCTTTTTGTTGTTGGATGATCCATTCTCTGATGAACGTGCTGCTCATTTTTGTTTTCTTGAGTGCGTCTGTGTCGTCCGAGTCGAGACTGGCTTCTGTGGAGGAGATGACGTCGATTACGAATGTTTTGAGCGGTGGGAGGGGTTTTTCCTTTCGGTGTTTCGCGACTGGTAGAAGGGGGGGAGGGAGGGGGGTTTATCGTCATCCAGTCAATTCACATGTTCATTCATTCATCATACGTGTCTGGGATTTATGGTGTAATGGTGAGGAAATGGGAGGCTTACTGGCAGCTGCACCTGGGAGGGTTTCTTTGCTTACGACAAGACCGTGGATGTTGGGGTCCCAGGCAGTGGGACCGTATACGTCGTTGATGGGAACGATGTCGTATATGAGACCGGGTTTGAAAAGGGAAAGAAAGGCCCGTACGCGTTCGGATCGTACTGGGAGAGTTTCGATAACTTCTTTCCCGGTTTTGTTCACGAGTAACGCGTCATCTAAGTTCGGTATGATGAATAGGATCGACCTTGGTGGTAAGTCATTCATTTTGGGGATATGGAGGGATAATGGGGTACCTGTCATTCCGACGATGATCTTTTGGCTTGCGATCCACGCTGACATGCTTAAGAGGATCTTGTGGCCTGCGTGGAGATGATCAAATGTTCCTCCGAGAGCGATCACTGGGAGTTCGGGAGGGATTAATGGGTCCGTTGGGTGTAGTGGGGGAACGGGGTGTGTTAATCGATGTACAGGAGAGTCTGGCGCGTGGTAATCCGTTGGGGAAAGCCATACTGTACGTTGAAAGGAATGTATGGATTCTGGTAGTTTGGTGAGTCCATCAGTCCCGTCAATCAATGAGACTGTTCGGGATATAATACGTTCATTCGGTTTTTGGTTCATTGGAAGAAGTGGATAAAAGGAACTCGCCTCTGAACAGTTGTTGAGCTTCGGATGCGAGAGATTCTGGGATGGAATTGCTCTCGCCGTGGAGGAGAACGTCTATTTCCATCAGGACTTTGTTCATCTCTTGGGCTACTTTTGTAGCTTGGACGTAGACATAAGTCAGCAATCGCTGTACTTCGTCCCATCTCTCCGTCCGAGAGATCCCTCGACTCTCAGCAGCTGGTGGATCAAACAGAGACGAGACAAGCACAATCCGAAGGTGCTCTTGTGTCTTTCCAGCTGCGATTGCAATTGGAGAGGCGAGGTGATGAGGCGTGGTGTCGATNGNNTTGNTNNGATGNNNTGAGCAANTGCANNACNGNCNTGACCGGGATCTCTTCTGAGTTGAATGTCATGGCAATACGTTACTGCCAGAGGGCGCGAGGGTACGTTGACTGATGTTCAAGATGAGAGTAGGACTTGGAAGAGAGCCGGATGAAGAGGGTGCTTCGGACGGTTGATAACAATGGACATATGGCGCAATTCGGCCTGTAATCACAAGCAGCTTCCATCGGCGTTTCGATGGCATGCAAAGTGATGTATCAATACTAACCGCCTCCTCTCTGTCTTTTGATATGTCTAAGATGGACAGTTGGCTCTGTCAAGAACGATCTCTGGCAAACGGACGTCGGGATTTTTCCATAAAAGGGCGTGTGACGAAAAGTAACGGAGGGTGCGGGTTATTGCCAAGAATAGACGTGCTCCTGCCGCACGTTTCTGGCGCAGCAGATCTTGGCCCATATCTTCCACCAGGTCATCGACCTCGTCGGTCTTTCAGTCGGCATCAACAATCACCGTCAAGCTCGACATTCTCCACATCCTGGACCGCCTTCTTTATTGCTATTGCTACTTCACGATCTTTCTTACGACCTACCATTAACGACTAGTTACGACCAATGTATTCTCATGGCTTTCATCGTCTCGATACACCTCCGCCAGGATCCCAGTTTCGTCGCCCATGGTCCCCAGAATCAGTTGACCCATTACCACCCAACAGATTTATGTCTGATGATGGTCCCAATCCACCCGAGCGCGCTGAGCGCAGGGAGCCATCTGATGTCTCCGTAGAGGCACTCGATCTCGCAGACTATGCTCGCACCCTCCGCCGCGCCAACCAGGACCCTCTCGATGCATATCCTTACAGCATACCAGCATTCAGAGCCTATGATAACTACCCTCCGTCTCCCCAGCCAATCCGTCCTTTGGCCAGTGGTGATTCCGTGCCTTCATTGGTGGCGCCGTCTGCTACCACTTCTCACTCCCATGGAACGTCAATACGGACACCGACTCCTCATCGGAGACCTTATTCCTTGCCACCTCCGAGCTCACATCCACATTATTCCATCCCTAGCTATCCTTCTGTCTCGAATCACGCGTCCCGTGAAGGACATTATCGACCCCCTGAGAGCGCAGATGCTCAGACAGAAATAGACATTGCTAATTTCCCCGCCTTCTCCCGCAACTGGTACGCTCAGCGAAAAGTAGATTTTGCTGCATACCAAGCTATGCCCATGCCCCAAGACAACCCCGACTTCTTTGACCCTACCTTCCCAACTAGTGCATACCAAGCCGACCCCCGAGGTCTCCCAAGCTACTCGCCCCCACCCATGTATCCCAATCTCTCTGCGTATGGTTCTCGGTCTTCGAGAGATGCAGAGATGCTCCCGTGGGGTATTGATCCGTCGGACACGAAGCCGCCTTTGGACAAGGAAGTCAAAGAGGAGCGTGTCCGCATGCTCGAACGGGTGTTTGGGAAGGGGAAGCACATTCACCATGATGCTCGGCCTATTGGCAGTGTGGATGCCCATGGACATCTGATCACGGAAGGTCCTAAGAAGCGACTTGCTTTCCGTTGGTTACAGGTTTTGCTTGCTTTGCTCGCTGCTATCTCGGGCATTTACTCTGCGGTAGTGAGTAGATTCCTTCATATAATCTTTCGATCTTATATTCTAATCTGGATGTAGGCCATCAAAACTTCCTCTCCTCCACCTCCGTCTGGAAAACCACCCGCATATGTCCTTTACGTCCTCTCCGTAATCACATTCCTATTTGCAACCTATTGGTTCTTAATCTACCCTTCATGTTGTGGTCCTCGCAAAGCCAAGAAGGATACTCCTTTCAATCAGGGTCCCGATGGGATGATGGTTCTGCCTGTGCAAGGCCTTCCCGGAGGAAAGAAAGGGAAGAAATCCAAAAAGGGTGGACCCCCTGGCGAGGGCGTGCAAGTGAATCTCATCGTGGACCCAGCCATGTTTGGAGGTCGCGACGTGATGACGAAGAAGATAGTGATGAAGATGAGTACGGTTCAGAGAGCGACATGCCTGGGTCGTACACGTCTATTACAGGGTCTGGAGGGAAACGAAAGGGCAGGCACCGAGGGAGGAAAGCCAAGCGGAGGGGTCTGTTTGAAGGGTTGGCCCTGGAGGCTCAGTGGAAGAGAGCGAGGAAGTTGTTGAAGTGGAGTATGTTCATTGACATTTTGAGTATTCTGCTGTGGGGAGCAGAGTTTGTGTATATCATGATGGGCAAAAGGTGCATCCCCGGTGCCTTCAATGGATGGTGAGTTTCCGTTACCACTAATCTATTATCTTGGGAGCTTTCACACTGACGTCCTTTGATCGTAGGTGTGACGCATACAATCTCTCCACCGCATCCGCCTTTCTGCTTTGTGTTGCTTTCGGATTCAGTGTTTTCTTCGATGTCAAAGATCTGCATGCGAGCCGAGTTTCACCACGAACACGGACGTGATTCAAATTACTGTGCATTGTTCGGGTGATTCGCTTGGGCCAATGCTGTAGCTCTGGGATGCTGCTGTTGGACTCATGGACGTTCTTTCTTTTCTGTGCTTTGCTGTCTGATTTGCTACTCATTGGTACTTCTACCATTTACGACACGCTACGACATGATTTATTGCTATATCCTGTAGTCCTATCTCCAATCTAACATCTACGCAGTCCACTTGGGCAATATCTTTTCATTATAATGCGCAGCATTTGAAGAGACTCGCAGTCGTTCTTTGAAGGGACCAATACGAATTTGTGTATTTCGGACCTTGAGGAAGGCCGCTTGGCTGCTGTGGCTGGCTGCGGGAGAATTGGGCCGGGTTGTGCAAGACCATGTCAGTGCCACACTGGCTCAGGCTGAGAGGCCGACTTACATATTAGTGCAACTCTTCCTACAACGTCCATCTCTGCGTACATGTCTCGTCCGTCAGCAGCATGCGGATACTGCTGACCCTTGCTGCTATCTCCTGTGTCTTTGCAAAGCCTATCGTTGCTTCGAATTCTGCTGATCGACGTCATCATCAAGTTCGCAGGTCTCTATCATTTACCCCGCAGAATGAGTACACGTTAGCAGAGGAGTATGATCTTGGAGATACGAAGACGCTATTCCGGGTGGATCCTCCTCGTGTTTTGAAGGATGGAGAAGATCCTGCGGGATCTCAGCGATTATTCCGAATGGGAGAGGAATCTGATTTTGGGGGCTCTTCACCGACGATTACACTCCTCGCCAAACCGACGACAATCTGGAGACCGAAGTCTGGCGTGTCGTATCAGCAGGCTAGGTTGAGATCACTCAGGGAGAAGGAGAATGAACCTGTGGAATGGGAAGAGACGGAGATTCTTGCTCCTGATATACAGGATTTACATACGATTGGGCAGCTTGCTAGGATGACTGGAAATGCGTATGCGCTTCCGGGGCATAGTAATTGGTATGATATCGATTTGGAGTGGAACACGGTGAGTATTGAATTGTTTGGTGATAGCTGTTCAACATTGCTGATGTTCTCGTGTTCTGTGCATCTATCGATGATTAGAGCTTCCCGATAGGATGGGAAGATACTACAGATGGGTTCCGAGGGCATGTCTTTGTTACACCTGATAACTCCACTGTTGTGTTGAGTATCAAGGGGACCACGCTACAAGGCCCCACGTCCAAGAAAGACAAATTCAATGATAACTTGCTCTTCTCGTGTTGTTGTGCGAGAGTAGACATTTCCTGGGTATTCAGCACAGTCTGTGATTGTTACGCCAAAAACTGGAGATGTGACAATACATGCCTTAACGAAGCCCTCGTCGAAGATAGCTTATTCTACAGTATCGGGGTGGTAAGTTCCCAACCTCCTGTTCTATTCTGTTCCGTTTCTCCGTTCAATAAATACAAGGTTTTCACGTCGCTAATATATTATTGATCATTGGGAATTGCTAGAACCTTATAAACAACCTCACGGCCGCATACCCTACATCGGACATTTGGCTTGTCGGGCACTCCCTAGGAGGCGGCCTGGCTTCCCTCCTCGGAACGACTTTTGGCCTTCCAGCAGTTGCGTTCGAAGCCCCCGGAGAACGTCTAGCAGCCGAACGCCTCCATCTCCCCTTCCCACCACGCTCATCCACCTTCAAAACCAAATACGGTTCCGCGCCCGTAACCCACATATATCACAACGCCGATCCTATTCCCCAAGGGGTATGTACAGGCCTTGGATCCCCTTGTGCTTCCGCTGGATTCGCATTAGAGACGAGGTGTCATTTGGGGCGATCAATTGTGTATGACACTGTTGGAAAGTTGGGCTGGAAGGTAGATGTGAGGAAGCATCCTATTAGGCAGGTTATTAAGGGTGTTCTGGAGGTTGATGTCGGGGGTTGGGAGGATCCGGATGATCCCTTGCGCGTACGGAGGGAAGTCCCCGTTCCTCAAGAAGAGGAAGACTGTATCGTGAGTCTTTCTTTCCCTCTCTTGGGGCTCTTGGCCTTGTTGTTGTTGTGATCAATCAAGCTCTTTTCTTTCTTTGCGATGGTTGCTTAATTTAAGGGTCTTCGACTGGATTCTGACTATTGCCTTCTTTTTTTTTGTTTATCTTTGGTTCTAGGATTGTTTCAAATGGGAGTTTGGCGATTTCAAAGACTTGCCAGAGGGAGAGAAAGACGCAAGTTTGGTCTAAATAGTATAACTCCGTTCGCTGTATAACCGCATAGATGAGCCATCACAATAACCCACTGTACATTACACTACCTTCTTGCTTGCTTTTCTCATCATCACCATGTCTTGCTGGATGTACCGTAATCTATATATCTATCAGAAGTCTCTCTAATTGTCGTCTCAAAGCAAAAACAAGCAAACAAACGTCCAGCAACGGGACGTCCAAAGAATCCACCGGCAGTAATAGTCTCATTCATTCAAATGAGACCCTTGCAACCCAAACCCGACCCATTCTATACTATCCTATCCACGGAATTCTTTCCCGCCGATCATCCTCCCCCTCACATAAACCCTTCTAATATTCCGGTCATCCCCACAAAACAAAAACCTCTCTAAAATCCCTTCTAATTCCTTCTCCTTTCCTGGAGAGCTCCTCCCACCTTCATGTTTATCGTCAGGCCCATCATCAACAGACGTAGAGCTTCTCATGCCCATGCCGAAATTGTCGTCTAAGTCCGCTCCCCATATACCGGGGTTCCCAGAGGAGGAGCGAACGCTTATAAGGAGAGCATCGAAGGATTTTCCCGGTGTTAATGAGCCTATATGAGTAGACAGGTTACAGACTTCTGCTCCACCCATCGTGGAGAGGTATAAGAGCGTTGGAACCGAGAGTTGACGGTTGGTGAAAGTGTCTTTCTTGAGGAGTCCTTCCGAGGGTATCCCGTTGAGGACTTGGCTAGCGGAATCGGGTGGGGCGTTTGAAGTGGTGGTAGATGATGCGTTGAGAGCGACGACTTTGGAACAGATGCTTGCGTTCTGGATCACGTTGAGGATTGAGGGTGAAAACCCTCCTGAAACATCTGTTCCTAGTCCAACCTAAACGAACCAAGCCACGAACAAAACGAGACGACCATCCATCATCCAAGTAGAAGTAATATTAGTATTGGAGTGATGGACGGTGAATGTCGAGTGTCGAGTGTCGAAACGTCGAAAATGGCGTTGATGAAGAAAACGGTTAGAATTAGAAAAAGGATGTCAACAAAACGTCAATGTCGACTCAGAGAAGTCGCAGAAAAAGCGCACACCTTGATCCCATGGTCAAGTAACATCCCAACCTTTGCAAATCCGCTCCTCAAGTTAAAATTACTCGTCGGACAATGACTAATTCCTGCATTCCTCTCCTTAATCAATCTAACCTCTTCATCTTCTAAATGTATCGCATGAGCAAGAATCGTCTTCTCGTTCAACAACCCATACGCGTCGTAAACATCAGCATAAGTCACTGGACTTGTCCGCGGTGATCCATCGGGTAACGGGGGCAAGATCGCAGCGGGGAACAACGACTTCGTAGTCGCAATCTCTGATTCGTTCTCCGAAATATGTGTTTGGATCGTCAATGTAGGATCAGCCTTGACAAGTTGACCGAGACCGTCCAGAAGCTCCGATGTGCACGAAATCGCAAACCGGGGTGTCACAACCGGTTGAACCAGCGGAAGACGTCGACCAAGATCACGATCAGCTGTCCCACTACTACTAATCCTTGGAGCTTCTTCCGAAACGCCATCCACCGCATTACCCGCAATTGAGCGGATATACGAGACCAGTTCGACGGTGTTCTGGAGAGACACTTCCACAGAAGGCTCGATGTAATCATCAGGGGAATTCCTGTCCATATTACATTTCTGCCCAGCCCAAGAAGAAGCAGGCCAGAGAAATAGAATATGGAAAATGAGATGCGAGAAAAGGGAAGATCAGTTCGTTTCAGTTCCTCGTGTTGTGCGGAGCGCGATCCGCTCAAGAGGGCTTACCTACCCCTACAAAGGCACGTTGACCTAATGCATCAATAATCCATTCAATAAATCGAATGTGAAATAACAGAAAATGTGATCAGCGAATAGAGTACCGAGCGCGCGCGAGTGAACGGGAGAGGGACTTACCATAAGCCTTGACGATATCTGCAAGCGCTTTAGTAGCTTCGAGATGCAGAGTGCCATAATAGCAACACGTCGTAGTCTGATGAATACCAAGGGTATCATTGAGTAAGACATGACCTATCCAAAAACGTGTTCGGTATGCGGGTATCGAGGTTTCCACTCACGCCAAAATCAATGATCCGTCGTACGACGGTACTATATGCTTTCCGCGCAAACTTGACGTCCTGGAACCGAGCTTCCATGGGAAAGGTTACATTATCGAGCCAGTCCAGAAGTTCATACTGTTGACCACTGGAAGGAACAAGAAAAAACAATAAGATCATGGATCCGTCAGTCAACTTGACGTGGGCCAGGGCGGACGGAAACACGTGTTTGTTGGTTGGGGAGTGTTTACATACCTTCCGATGTTGGGAAACTGAGGCGCATGCTACGATCAATGGGCGAGGTCTCATGAGCATCTTGTTGAATTTTCTCTCACTCGGGGGCGGAAGAAAGGTGGTATGGTGCTTACCGTATGAGTATCGACGAACCCAGGCATGAGGAATTCACCGAATTTAAGTTCGATGACCTCCAGATCCTGGTTGTAATCACCCAGGGACGAGTGTCCGTGCTTTGCAAGGACAGATTGCAATTCGTCTGCGGAAACATCGTCTTCTAGCCATTCAATGACGCCGTTGGTCCGAGACACGGAAAGTAGTGCGCGAGGAAGCGCCAGATAAGATGTCAAAGAAGTCGGTGAGATCAAGCCACCATAGAACACGGTTGACATTCTTGTTGAATTATATCGTCCTGAACGTGAAAATGGGTATGCTATAGCACTGGTATCTGAAGGGGAGGGTGTTATCGACGTTGTAGGCCAAGTGTAAGAGATACGTGCTGGCTGTCTGGCTAAGCAGCTGGCTTGGTAGGATCTAATATGGGCGTCTGTTGTGCCATCAAACTCGCTGCTCATACCGCTTTTGGTAAGTAAGTAGGAACGGAAAATCCTCGCGCCTTTTCGGGGGCAGATCTTGAGCTTTCGGCGGTTCGTCCATCCCGGACAATATAACCCCCTGGAGAAGCGATGATGCTCGTTGAGGCGATGAATTCGTCTTTAGCTGCAATGATCATACACTGGTGAATTCTGAATGTCAAGTTTCCCCTTGGTTGAAACACATACCGATATAGTTATCACAAAGGTTCCGGCGCTTTCGCTTCCGGAACCAATACAAGATCTACGTTCGACCATTGGAGGCCAGGTTCCGGTAGATCGTCTCATCCATCTTTCTTAACAAATGAGTGAGGAGGTTGGTGGGGGCTGGTGGGGGAGGGGGACCATAAGGAACGGGCTGTGAGAGCTGGTGCTGAAGAGAAATATCACGGCGACATGTAAGTTCACAGAATGAGGTGATTATCGGTGCGCCACTTTGTGGTTCTGATCGCTCTTAATCACCACGATAGCAACTATTCTCAGGCTTGTCTGGTCTCTTGTTGATGTCGAAAAACGTGCCCCCTCGGTGCTCGGCGACCAAGGTTGTGAGTCTGGGAACTGGGAGAGGGATGGTGTTGATTCGTGGAAGCGAATGGAAGATTTACTCGGTTCTTTGGAGGTGAGGCAGTGGCGGGTCAAAAGGGAATCATTTGAATGATGATGGCAAGTTCGGTGCGAAGAGGCTGTTTCCAAGGAAGGATATAGGTACCGGACGTTCCGGTGTTGTTGATAAAATAAGGGTTCTTGCTGTCGAGCACTTGACCTTCGAAGGGAGAGGGCCATACGGACTCGCTGATGGCCGATGAGAAGTTGAGGTAATCGACTCTGTTGAATAGTTGGGACTGGGGGAAAGTATGTGCTCATATTTAGGACCGTTGCGATCGCTTTGTTGACAAAGTCGGAAGTGAGACAGGGTGAAACACGATATATTCCTCTTTAAATACGAGAAGGGGGAGGTCAGAAGCGGGGATCATAGGCATTGGGGTCAGGAACGCGTCAGGACGCGAGGATAGTCAAGGGCCTTGTGCCAGGAAGGGGAGATAACAACGGTGATTGACGCGGTGTTGGAAGTTGTGGACGCGTCTGTGGCTGAATGATCCCCGCTCAAAAAGGCGAAAATGACGACTTCGAAATCGAACATTGAGCGCATCAGTCGATTGAATTACCCGTGAAGGGATGTGTTGAGAAATGTTGGCAGTGTTGGCAGTGGAGGTGTTGAGGCGGAGAGGACGAGCCGTTGATGATGATGCAAGGGATGAGGTATGTTGGATATGTTTGTGTTGGGAGAATCTGGGCGCGTCTGTGGTGAGGAACAAGAGAAAAGAGCCGATACCGATTGAAGAACCCGAGGATATGGTTTAATGCGAAGAGTTGTGGAAGTGAAACGAGGCAACGTCGAACTGGAATGTTTGGAAATATTGGGGACTTGCTATGGTTGGCTGCCAAGTTGGGCGGTGAGTCAACACGGAAGAGGACGCGCAGCGAGATTTGGGAAGGATAGGAGGTGTTGGAAATGGGACAAATAAGGGAAATCATGAGTGTGTGAGATATATTTGTGAGATGGCGATGTTCGGAACTCTTTGGCTACACATTTAGATGTTTGAATTCGAAAGACCGCACACGGCATCTCGTTGGGATCGGAGGATTTTACAGATTTTGCTCACAGCAGGGCCGTGGTATACGCGAGCCATAACGCGTCCTTTGAACGCGTCGTCGTGGAGCGTTGAGTACGAGAACGATGCCCACATGTAACGATGTGCTATGTTTATGGAGCCAGTTGGGAGAATAGGAAGCAAATGTTTTTGTTGTGGTTGAAGAAGAGGGAGCCGTATTGTGGGTTCAGTTGATCCTGGCGGGCGCTTGAAAGGGGCCCACTTCACATCCTTCACATCCGATTCCCCACGTATAAATTTCTCGCTAATTCATGTCTTGCTTTCCTCCCGTCTCCATCCTCTGTCACTCACTGCAATAGGCGGTGTGCTCGACATCGACGACAACGACAGACACCCCCAGGCCCACCACAATCCAAGACGCGTCTCCGTAGCACGCCCACGACACCAACACATCTCGGTACTACCTCTTGTTCAACTTCAGTTCGACTTTTCAACATGCCGTCTCTTCGTCGTACATCCTCATGTACAGCAGTTCGTTCTTCCCCATACTCTTATCCTGCTTTCCCTTCAACAATGACACGACAAGGGGGCAATACCCCACGTCGATCATCCGGCTCAGACATTGTGGAGAGGCGAATCCTCGCTGACCTTGATTGGTGGAGGGTTGAAGAAGGCCAACGTGAACTCCGAGATGTTCCCCCTCCTGCGCAGCTACCTAGCCCAGCCGATACTGAGGAGGAACAAGAGCAGTTTCCAGAAGATATCTCCGTTGCTCCTTCTCCACCTCCCACAAGGGACCTCAACGTAAATACAGAGTCGCTCTCCTCGCCCCTTCCCGGTGCAGGTTCTAGCGCCTTGGAGAGTCCCGATTTCAGTCACGTACATTACTTCTTGGGAATGGATTATCAGTCGTTTGGTTCATCTCACGAGGTTGGTCTTTGTCTAAACCCAATACATGTTCCAACATAGTCGCATGTACATGGTGCTAACCTGCACTATTCGTTGTGTTGTAGCCACAGCCCAACTTCCCTCTTCTTTCACTTCCGGACAGGGAACCCGGACGAAGGCGGTTGACTGTCTCTTCAGACACTTCTTCATCGTCCCTCGAGAGTAGTCCCGCCTCTAGCCCTCGCGCACTTTCCCCCTTGGAGGACATGGGCTTCGCCGACATTGTCCCACCAGTGTCGGACGACTCCCTCTTCTCAGCATTGTCTCACTCCTCCAGACGTGCACCATCCCTTGCTTTTGGAGTTCGCTCCGTCAGCTATTCCTTCGTCGAGTCGGAACTTTCCAGGGGATGCGATGATTTGTTTGAAAATCTCCCATCCTTCCCCACATCTCAGCCCGACTACGAGGATCTCTTCTACTGAAATCCCTCCGCTCCGTTGCATTTGCCATTTGAGGATGAGGAAGAAACAATAACACTACGATTACAAACGAAAGCCTCTTTTCCCGTGTTGGTGTCACCTTGACGATTTCTTATGATGATGAACGACTCCAATTTCCGCACACGCCAATGATGCTTCTCTTGTCATCTCATCCCGGCACACCTACACTCTCACTTCGCCTCAAGCTTCCGTCTCAAATCGAACCTCAAGACTTCCAGCACAACATCGCGTTCCGAGCTACCCGTCCGCACCGCCTTTCGGTATCGTTCCTGAAGAAATCTCGAACTTATGAATACCCTTCCAATTGGTCCCTCTCGTGGCTTCCTCTCTCACGCGCTTCTTCGTCTCCAAATCACGACTTTCTTACGACTCAGTATCTTCTACCCTGCATCTTCCCTGGATGTTCGTCGTCTCTTCTTGCGTTCCCCGCTTCAGAACACAACCAGCATCCGTACACACCGCGCGCGACGATCCATTATTTGTTTTCTCAAAGTCGCACTGGCATTTCGGCTTTTACGTGAAGCCCATTTCGCCATACCCAACTCAAAGTTATCGAAGACCCCTCCTAAATTGTCCAGGCTACCTTATTCCCTCACTATTCCTAGACGAGATGGTCTCGGGCCTTCGTTGTTGAAGCACATATATCATTTGCCTCTCCCCATTTTATCACCGGTTTTGCGTTCTCCTTGTTTATTCGGTTCACACGCAACGCTTATCCCCTTGTTCACCCCAGTGTTCTGTTTAACGACCATTGATTCCTTTTTCTTTTTCACCTCTCACGACCGACCTCATGTCCCACATACATTTGACGTCGTCTTGGTCCCGGGTCTCGTGTCTTAACGTGATCACGATCTGTTTCTTTTTTTGTTTCTCGCGTTGTCTCATGTCGCCTCGCATACCTCTTTCCACATTCGTCCATTGTTTCTCCTTCACGTGCACATCTTTCCATTTCTTTTTCTTCATATCTTTCGTGTCCTTGTCGCATTCAAAAATTGTTCCTCGCTCCCCATACCTTCATTCGTCCTCTCACTGTGTACCAACTATATGCATGCATCCATATCTCATCTTTCCTCTCTATCTCTCTGTCTTCTTTCTATCTCTCTCCTCGACTTCATTCCCCCACCACTTGACTTCCATAGTAGTGTTTTTTGTCGATCGCTGTCTTCCGTTATTCGCAATGGTAAACTCTTCGATAAAAAAAGGAACTGAAATACCCCGCCTGTCGGGGTAACTGCCTGCCTGTTTGTCTGCCCTGTCCTGTCCAACCTCGGTTTGCCCAAACCCCACTCCAATTTCCCCATCCCTGAACCTCACCCTGAGATATACATTACATCTTACTAAACCGATATCAAGCTGTCATCTCGTCAACCGACCGACCCTGAGGGACACGGTGAAATAATCATGAATACAGTAATGGATCGTGACATGTACAAGTTTTATTTACTGTGGGCATTGACACTTTACGGTACTTATTTCCCCGACTTGTCCGTCCCTCCGTTCATTCTGCACGATTTGGAGATATCGCTTCCACAAAGGTGTACCTGTTCGCATGGTACCGGTGGTGAGCGCATCAAAACCTCTTTGGAATTCTCTCTCCCAACATGGCGGTGGAGCGATGGTCTCGCATCTATTCATATTATAGTAGTATTGTGTACAGATGTGTGTACAGATACATAGCCTTGGTTGACTGACGAGAAATTCTTGAGAATTCTTCGTTGATGTGGAGGGTTCTCGCGAGCTTGAGATCAGTCAGAGTATGGGAGGATTGTTCGGAAAGTACGCAATTCGTGAGTATATAATTAGGTTACACGAAACGTAAGGTACTGTGTACTGAGATCTGAGAACCCGACGCGAATATGGGAGGCTGAAGAGACGAAGAATGAAAAGGAGAATGTCAAGAGAACGATAAGACCAAGAGAAAGGGCAATAAATGAGCGATACACGTAGACCAGAAAGTGGAACGTTGTAATACAGTACCCAGTGGTATAGAGGGATATGTATTATATATCAAGTGAGAAATATTATGAGAAGGATGAAAGAAGACGAAGATACAAAACCATTCTGACAACCCACAATGACACACTCGCCCGAAAACGTCCATGGAGGAAAAGGGCGCAAAAACCAAAACACAAAAACCGAAAAAAGTGAGAAACAAGCCAGAGAAAATCAAAACTAAAGCACAAGAAAGACTCGAGACTCTGCCTGTCTCATTATCCTCCTCCTCCGTTCCGACCGATATCCTTCTGCGGCTGTGCCCTGACTAGAACCAGCAACAAGAGCAAGCTAAGAATTGTTGAATCAT
Source organism: Meripilus lineatus (assembly GCA_027627245.1). Taxonomy (NCBI): domain Eukaryota; kingdom Fungi; phylum Basidiomycota; class Agaricomycetes; order Polyporales; family Meripilaceae; genus Meripilus; species Meripilus lineatus. Next base: position 136,293 of record JANAWD010000003.1, on the reverse strand, counting down.
TGCAAGATCAACAAAATATTGATATGTTGCTTCCGAAACTAGACCATCCCTACTAGATCGACATCGTCCTTGCTTCCTTGCCCCCGCCTCCCCAACCCCGACTCGCCATCACCGACCCCTTCCACACTTGACCATTCGGGGATCCAGGGACGAATCGTAATGATGTGGTTTCGAGAAACAGCAAGAACTGGCCCAAGCTGACCGACCGACCAACCGACCCATCGCGATCCCACGGGTGACGCAAAGAAGCCAGTCCAAATCCAAGATCCAAGATTCGAATCCAAACCCATAGGTCGGGTAGGGAATTTGAGAAATACGAGAGCGAGCCCAGAACGCGGGGGTAATGATGACGAGTGAGAGTGCAACCGAGTGGAGTGGACTGGAAGAAACAGAGAAAAATAAGATAGAAACATCAAAAGAAAAACAGGAAGAGGACCCGGAGGAAGGTAGTAGCAAAAAGAGTCAAAGATCTCAAGCAACCAAAGAAGTCGATCGACCCAAAATTAAACGTACACGTACACAAACGGAACACCAAAAAGAGAGAGGGGAGAAATTAAACGCAAACTTTACAATACCAAAGAGATGCGCAAGGAATACAAATAAGCAACCCAAACAACGCACAGTCGAACCGAGGTCGGAGTCGGAGTCGAACGAATCCAGACCCTTGACGCGATCGCGCATGAAGACCGTCGTGACAATTCAACGCGCCGTCAATGGCACGTCTGCACATCCAGCTTTGGGGACAACGGATTGCCACACCGCCGCCGCCCGCTCGTGGGTAACGATCTCATGGCTCTCATGCTCGCGACCGCTAACCGACCGACCAAAACCCATTTTTTCGTTTTTTTTCTTCTTTGATTTTCGAATCCATCATGGCGGCCTAATAATCCAGAGGAAGGGAATTGAAAGTTATGTTTTGAAAAGAGAAGAGGGGCAAAGATAGCAAAGGAGGAAAGAAGGGGAATAATGGAAACAAAATGAGATGGAAATGGAATGGATGTAGAATGGAAGATGATCCGCCCGCTGTTTCCTGATTTTCTGTTTGGGTGGGTGTGCTTCTGTTGAGGGAATTGTTGTTCGGGAGTCGGTCGTCGTCACCCAGGAACCGACCGACCAACCGACGAAAAAGCCAAATTTGTCCACAAAGGCAGCAAAGAAGGAAAGGACAGTGTATGGTAAGAGAATGCATAGGGTCGGGTTGATGCGAAACGGAGATAGACGATTGGATGAGCGAGTGTGAACGAAATAATGAATGGACGAGAATACCCGTTGTAGATGAGTGTCCTTCTAGATCCTATTGAACGTGCGCAAACGTTGAGACGGGAAGATGATACGCCAGGTATGGTCCGCGAACGGCGGGGTGGGATGACAAGAAAAAGAATCACCTGCTCCTCTCAGACAGACTTCACCTATACATGCCCGCCACGGTAGCCGGCCCTGCGACTTTACTATACGGTGATGGTCCAAGAGGGCCGTACCGGGCTTTCACGTCAGGTGCCGGACGTACGGGAAGAGAAGCAGGTGGGGGTGGTAAATGATGTTGCGTGTACTGCGGTGGCTGTGGGCGAGGTGGAAGAGAATGAGGATGAGGAGGCTGGTGATGGGAGATTGAAGGGCGTTGGGGTGGTTGATTGGCTCGAGCTTTCCATGCATTTCGGATTGCAGTAGAACGCGCTAGAAGCTAGAAAATACGACGCGCCGAGTGAGTATACGTGGAGTTTACAAATTCAAATGGTAGGATAGGAAGACATCAGAATGAGAGAAAGGAATATTCGTACATTATCCTTCTCGACACCATCAGCGATACTTTTGATGACGTTTTCGACGACGGATTTATGATTTCCATTCGGTTTGTCATCTCTGAAGCGCATCATGCGCCAGCATTCGTATTCGGAGTCCCAGTGAACTTCAACGATCCTGTCGTCGAGTTGGTCACCTGCACTCTTCATTCTGCAGGTCAAAGAAGAGTTCAGTGAGACCTGTCAGCTCGGCCTCCGAGGAGGGCTTGGGTACTCACTTTTCCCAATCCTCATCTTCGACTTGCATGGTATCATAGAATTCGTACTGCGAAGCGCCGCCACGATCCCCTGTCCAGACATGCAGTTCGAAAATAGGTTTCGCATAAAAGTCTGGTTGTCCAGGCTTCGTCGACGACACCGGAAATCTGAGTACGAGTTTGAAATCAATCGAATTCTCCGATGGAGGTTTCCATTTAAGACTGGTCGTAATCAGCATCAGTTAGAAGTTGCGAGATGCTCCTCAAATATTTGCACAAGAAACACGTACATATTCTGGTCGGTTCCTGGTACATATGGGGTACTGACGCAGGTATAGATCAACCCGTCGTTTCCGTGGTGGAGAGCGGGTATGTCATGTTCAAAGATGTCATCCGCATGATATGAAAACTTGACAGCTTTGACTTTGATTCTGCATGGAAGAATGGTAGTTTATATGAGTGAAAAGATTGAGGAAATAACGGGGACCCTTGGCATACTGGAAGGGATGTGTCTCTGCCACCTTTGGATGGTCTCTCATCATTTGCGAGTAAGGTTTGTAAAACCACTCTTGAAGGCGCTATGGACGAGTAAGTTAGACACCTTCCCCGCATCACGTTACTCCAATAAAGAAAAACATGACGCACTCCGTACCGCTTGTCGAGTGTTTTCGACATTACATTTTGGTCGTCTACAACAAGGCAATCAAATGCCAGGTATCGGATCGTTTCCTAAAAAAAGAGGCGACGTTTCATGGACGTGAGTTTGGGACGCAGTGGGGTGGGTGGAGAGAAATGTGACAAACTTGCTTGGTGTGTGGGTCGGTATCGACGACCAGTTCGCCGTCCAGGAGAGTGCTTCGGAGCGGCATTCGGGGATCTTCATAATGGGGAAAGTATAAGCCGTCTTGTTGATAATACGTATTGTGTCTATCGATCTAGTATGGTGTCTCGCGTTATACACCCATCCACATACACCCAACACGATGAATCAGACTCACCAGATATACCCCCTGCGCATTTGTCTCCAAGTTTGTCTGAACGAGTAATAAAACTCTCAGCCCATCCGACTTTTCAGTCACCCAATAGCTGTCGAACCAAATCCGCCCATGTTACACCATTGAACCAATGTCAACTGAATATCACCCACTCCTGTTTCTCCAGCTTATCCAAGTCCTTCGTCGAGAAACTGACAGGTTGACTCCCTGGGAATCTGGGTTCGCAAAAGCTCCTGTTAGTTGATTCCATCTTTCCAGCACACACGGCCGAAATGAAGACGATTCACCTCTCGTGATCAAGGTGGCATAAGACCGCAACATGACGCTTGAGCCAATTCTCTTGGTCAGATCTAAACGGGACCTGTTGACCTGGTAATTCCGGTATTCGAGGCATCCAAGCGTGTCAAGTTGGAGTTCAGTGGCGTTGTGGCAAGCGTTGAGCCCACTGTTTTGCTGGCACTGGCAGCTGGTGTGTATGGTTGGAGATTGAAAAGGAGTGGTTTGGTCCACCCAAGGGTCCAAGTTTTTAAAGTTTGTAGTGCGGGAAGATGGCTTGCATGGTCTGTTATCTACAGAGTTCCGCGGGCCTTTGTTCTTTGTGTCTGTGGCAGTGGCTTCCAATGGTTTCGATAGATGGCAATCGCAAGCTCGAGTCAGGCCGAGACAAAATTTTCCCAAGTCCCCTTTTTTTCGCTGCCGCGGTAACTTCAAGGGTACTCAACTCATGTATGAAACACGACAGCGCGTTGAGTCAAAGTCTCACTTCGAACATCATGCACACACGACTGCTTACACCAATCTGGTTTCAATGAGTGCATAGTACGAACTACCATTTTACCAGTGTAATTATACAGAAGGATGGAAGGGGGTTGGCTAGAGGACGTATAACAAAAACAAAACAATCAACAACGAAGACATTTTAACGATCCTCAGCCCATTCCTGAAAACAAAAGATATTGAGATGAAAGTTGTCTCATGGACAATAAAGGGACTCACGTTCTCCTTCTTGATTTGGGCCTAAAATAGTTCCAGACATTCCGTGAGTGACGCGAGCCACAAAACAAGGCGCAGTGGCACATACCTCCTCCTCTGGAGTGAAATCGTTGACGATGTTGAAGAGCTTCCTGATCTCTTCTGGTGTCTTACCCTTGATCATGTTCGCAACAGTCTTGCATCCGACATCGCTGGAAGATCTTGTTCAGACGACCCAAAAAATCGAGAGGGGGAAGTGCTCACAGGAGTGGCTTGATATCCAAGTAATTCGCCGCGAGGATGATCTCGAAGAGCATTTCCTGGTCAACAGTAATGAATTTCTGATCCCACTCGCTGATGTCAGTTGTTCGCTTGCGCGAGTCGTCAGAGTTTTGCTCAGCGTCTGGCGCAGGCAGAGGCTCTCCGCGGTGGTGCTCGCAGTACTCAAGGACCTAAATCGATAACGCACGATAAAGACGGTGTGGCAATGAACAACCTCCGAGAGCACGCACCTTCTTCAAAACACTCGATGAAACATTTGGGAGAGGAATAGGTTGGTCACTCTCGCCAACATCTGGGGTAAAACATGAGAATCAGGGATATTCGGATGACGATGCCACTCGTTGGTGTTACCTTCAAGCATATTCTTGATGAGGACGCTGCGCTCAGCGACCTCCTTGTCAACGACGAATTGCTCATTATCGGAAGTTACGAGAAGGACCATGGTTATAGAGAGATGTTGAAAGGGATACGGCTGTGGTCGGTGTTGAAGATGAGAGTTGGTGGATGTCTGGATCAAGCTACAATGCCCCTCAGGCCTTTTGAAGCGCCGAGCCTGCCTCGTGCGGATTATTATGTAAGAGGTTCTGGCTGTGCTTGGACCGCAACGGCACCGCTCCGTCTCTGAGCCACAACCATGTCTGTCTTTACCTCTCTTCACCGTTGTTTGGACCTCATTCGCAGCCCATTTTCTCCCACAGGTACGTTCTGAAGGACTCTATTGACTCGAACTTTTCATATACTCGCTATTCTAGGTCTGGGGGCTGTGCGAACAGCGACAAAACGTGCTGGAGGCACCGTGGCAAATCATGGTGGCTCACCTGGCAAGCGTCTAGGAGTCAAGAAATTCTCTGGTGCGTGCCCATGAATGCCCGTTATCGATAGCCATATACTCATCTTGATCTATCACGAAAAAAGACCAATATGTTATACCCGGAAACATCATTGTTCGCCAGAGAGGCACACAATTCCATCCGGGCCAACATGTGCGTTGACTTTATATGACTCGCTGTTTGCCAGCATGTGTGCCAATGACCCCAACCAATTTTCTTGTTGCAGGTCAAAATGGGTCGGGACCACACCATCTATGCGGTAGTGCCGGGTTATGTCCGATTTTACAAACAACCAGGAACTCGCAAGGATCGCAAGTATGTGGGCGTTGTGTTGAATCGTGGTGAAAAACTACCTCGGGATGAAGCTTCGTTGGGACGCTCTCGCTTCTTTGGACTGGTTGACACAACATCTCTGTCAAGGACACCAATTCCAGAAGCCGAACCCTCAACGTTATCATAGCCTCAGAACATTCCAGAAGGAACCATGGTTTACTAGTACTTCGCGCCGGGGGCAAAGGCCACGTTGCGTTCACATCCTATCGGTCGGAGGGGCACGGACTGTGTGGTGTGGTTTACTTGACGGCGAATATACAAGATCCATTTTGGTCGTGCTACGAGGGGCCCATGTCTAATATATACTATAATACAATGGTATAGAAGATCATGCGAATGGAGAACGGCATATAGACTACATAAAGCAAGTGTAGCGGTACAGACAATGAAGGGGGGTGGGTCAATTTGCACCAGGTCACATATGAGAATGGTTTCGTAACGAAAAGCAATCAAGAAGGACTCTCGGGGAACTCAGGAAAACTGATTTCACTGGGCTCGAGGTCAACGGTTTCCACAACTTGGCGAAGTTCAGCCAAATCCGTATCTAACGGGTCAGAGAAGCTAGCATAATGTGCGAGCTTCATCGACACCCTCTTCAACGGACAGCCTACTTGCATTCGCTTCTCTGCGAGCTTGAACAACTTGAGAGAAGACCATGTCTTGTCTCCCCATACGGACAGGTCCTCCAAGTTCGGACAAAGAATGGAGTTGGACCTATCGTCCGGTGTGTTCAACGCCGAAAGGATAGAACGCGAGATGCCCTCGTCGTAACATCCATCGAGGACGATATACAACGACTTCAGATTCGGCATCCTCTTGAACGCGTCCATCCATACTTTAGTCGTGAATCCCGTCCATCGTGCGTTGTTCCTGAGTTCTGTGATGGCGAACTCTTCCAACGAGTCGAAGTCGAATGCCCTGATGAGAGATTGGAAGACAGTCCCAGCGATAGAGTCCATATCGCCGAGATTGCTGATGGTGGTGTGTTCCAAATAGCCGGTAATCATGAATGGGCTATGGGATGTTGCACCACTAATCTCAATCCCCTCGTACCCATTAAGGTAGTTTACGTGCATCTTACGGACGCCACGTAAGGGGTGTACAGGGGCTAATTCTTCGAGTTTGGGTACTCCCATATAGAACTTGTTGTCCTCGTACCTATCGAACCAAACCATAAGTTTGATTGCGCATTCCGGGAGAATGAGTCGGTTCAGAATGTCTGCCAATGTGGAAGCCAGGTCCCGCCCGAGCTCCAGCAGCTTCAAGTTGGGGAGTTCGATTATTCGGGTCTCGTCTTCCGAGGGTGCCGAAAATGTCACTTTTCGGGCTTTGAGGACCTCTAGTGATGGCGCCGCCTCGAGTAGGTCGAGGAGACCAGAGACACTGAGGTTGATAGGGGTGTGCTTCCGCCCAGTGAAGCTGAGGTACTTTAGTCTTGCGACAGAGATACTGCGGATTTGGGGGCACATGAAATGGACTTTGAGTCGAGTCAGATGGGGGGTCTCTGCTGCGAAGATTTGGGGCATGGGGATCCAACCGGGGTCGGCTCGAACCTTTATGGTTTCTAAAGTTTCTAGCATAGGGGCGGAAGAGCTGATTAGAGGTTGGACCAGCTGGTGAATGTTTCCATCACTGGTTTTGAGATAGTTGGAGGGGAGGTAGAGTTTGCGAATACGAGCGGCGTGAGGTTGAAGGGCTTGGAGGATGGACGAGACTTTCTCGTCAGTGGAATAGGTGCTGATGACTAGGGATAAAGGGGCTTCGGCAGATCTCTCTATGCAGGCCAGTGCCGCTCCTTGGTGTCGAGTGTTAATCTGAGTCCAGAGAATGGGGCTCCCCAAAGCGACCGTACGCCAGTAGTGGCATACTTGGGCCAACCCTTTCCAAGGGTAGGAGCCAAAGTTCTCGTTGTACGGGTTGTTCCATTCCGCGACTATTTCTTCAAAGACAAGGACGAGAACATCTGGGGTAAGTCTGTTACAATGGTGGAGGCTGTTTCGGTACCGGGCGAGGAGTGCGAGCGACTGGTCAAGGGAGACCAACTAAACTCCGTGGTGTATTCAACACCAATTCAGCTACCTTGGGAATAATTCGGCCACTCACAGTCTCTGGACTTGATGGATCGGGTTCTGACACAGCACCGCGGTCACTGTTGTGACAGGTCAATAAAGCGAAGAAAGCAGCAAGATGCCCCACACTCACTTTGATTCGTTCCATCCAGGGAGTCTCCATGATGTCGAATCCAACAAACTGGATAGTGTGAGCTGAGTTGTTTGTTCCACAGCGGTCGACATTGTGGACTGCGTGGTAAAGTGGGTTGAGAAAGGAAGAGACGCCCGAGGAGAGGTCTCCTTTATTTATGCGAAAACACAGCCGTGCTGCATGGGCGGTTGGCCTGCCCAAGAATCCATGGCCACTCAGGCTATGGCTGTGGGGCGAGTCACTGTCCTTCGGAAGGAGCGCCAAATGTTGCGGTGATGCTCTCTCCTTCTTCTGGAAGCCGGCATGAAATCAAGATCCACTTTTTCTTCACCCCAGATGCAATAGATTCTCAACAGGCACTTCCATTCGAAAATGGGGCGGTGAGTCGGCGTTCAGCATTCTCCAGTTGACAATTGATGTCGATGGTCACTCACAAATGCTGTTCCGATGTACAGGCATTTTCTTCCAGGATTCCCTTCTGCGCTGCTCGATGATGGCCAGCATGAGACCGTCCGAGTCAGAGTCTGTGCTGTAGTCTGGGCGAAGGTGCAATCTTTGCGCTCGGATCAGTGATCAGTAAGGTGGCACGTTGCAGCTGCTGATTTTCGTCGGTCATCGATTCGACTAGGATATACCGGGGGTGTTCTCCCTTACTTTGAGAACGTGAACACCAGATATCGCAGTCACTGGAGTGGAAGTACTATGCAATCCAGGTGCGGTTTGTGTTTCCGCAATGTCCCAAGCCTTAGATATCGACGTCTCAACGAATTGTTTTCTTGTCAGGTCTAGTAGCTAGAACTCGTGCGTCCACCTGGAGATATCGAGTTCAATATCATGTCCCGGTTCAGGATCTCCAGATTCAACACTAGGAAGTATGAAAAATCAAAGTACTAGGAGAGGAATATGGTCAGAATCCATGAATCCTTGAGTTCGAAGAGAATTTCTTTGGTGTACGCCTCATCCCCAGTATCCAGAGAATCCTTGAAGCGCATATAACGTGCCATGCAGGGAGTCCTCTGAAATGGGCCTGGGACCACACACCCGTGGTTTGCGTAAAGGCCATACCATCAAGGGATGCGACTCGTAGGTACATCCTTGGGCTTCTCTGATTATTACGAGTATGGCTGAACCATTGACCATCTTTGCACCACGACGCACAGGGCTCTCTGGCGGAGGGAAAATATAGCATGCAACCTCGATGAGAAGCTCGGTCGATTAGAGCATTGCGTCAATTGGCCCAGGGCATTCACGGAACTCCTTACAACCTCTTATCTGCACACAGGGTACAGGATACCAAGAAAGGCAGCAGAGAGGAGAAGGTTGTCCTACGTGAACCAACGAGATGAAAGAGTTGTCTTTCGGGGATTAGAGGCCGGCCAATTGTCATTATATGGATGGGATTCCATTCGATGGTGTGCATTCCACGTAATATTTGTGCTCTTTAAAACCGATACGAGCAATTTACGAAATGTCTTCCAGGCACTCTGTTCCTCAGATTCTTTGCCTATAGGAGAATGGCTGGCTATAAAACGTCGAGACACTACAGTATCCTGGGATCACTTCCGCAAGCTGTCAGCAAGGATGTCGACGTCTGGTCTGTACCGCATCGACCTTAGTTCGTTCGACGATATCGAACAGTTTGCAAACATCCTTCGACCCCATATTCCTCATTCACTCGTCATCCTGGGTAGCTTATTCAGTACTTCGGATAACCTCGCATCGGCGGGGACCATCTCACCCTCTTTATTTGCGTGGATTTCCTTTGAAGACCTCAAGAATCCACCCGAATTATTCTCAGCCATCACTTACTCTCCCTCCAACGATCACCAATTCCGATTCTTCTGTTCAGCAGAATCTCGAACGGGTAGCGCCAACTTCGAAGAGCGACGTCATGTCTCAGACGTCATGAAAACATTCACCCAAAGCATCGTATCGGGCCATGAGCCTATGCAAGGTATCGACCTACGAAATATCGTGAAAGCTCTCCAACACGATTCCCGACCCCTCCTACATTTCGGCTCGGTGAATGACAAGTGGCTACACTGTCTCCAGCCACGTTGTTCCCTCGTCATTCCTTGCCTCAAGGTTCTCCGCGTCCCAAGCCCAGCGAAACCTCCCCAACTGACGGGACCATGGGAAATCACACCAATTAGAGAAGACGACATCGATTTCATTCGAAGTAGGACTGTATTCCCCCGTTCATACGAGTTCATTCGCTCCCGACTCCCTTGGTCAATCTGCGTCAGACCTAAAGGAGGACAGTGCCATCCCATCGCGTGGCAATTTCTTTTGCCCGATGGAAGTTTTGGAATGCTGCATACGGAGCCGGGGTATCGGCGGATGAACCTTGCGAGGACATGCAGTGCCGCGTCGTGCTACAGCCTCGAGCAATTGTATCGCACGGAGGACGAAAACAAGAGAGGGAAGTACCCTCATGAACGTTGGGCGTGGGCAGACATTTTGCTGGATAATACGCCTTGCATCGAGATGACAGCCTCTATGGATGATTGGGGATCGGATAATGGTTGGGTGTGTCATTGGATGTATATCACTTTGGAGGATAGAGCGGTTTCTGGACAGACTGTACCACGTCCGAGGTTGTGAATATATCTGTCAACTGTGATTGTACGTATTCTGTTTTTTGTGACATTGGCGTGCTCTAAGCTGACACGAGACCAGGGGCGCAATAAATTGGTTCAGAATTTTTCTTCTTTTAGGAGTATTTGTGAAATTCGTACACGATTCCCAGCTGCGAAGAATCTTCATCGTATACTGTAGCTTGTTGCCTTGACACGAAGTATTGCTACGAAGTCATGGTCTGCTGATTACATTCTGCGAACTTGTCCGAAGTATAATATCATCACAGTGGTATTCTTCTTAACACGCTGACCTGAAGCATTGGATTTGCAAGAGACATCAAAACAGGCTCACCTTCGGAATGTCAGACACTGCATAACCTCGGGCTCGAGCCCGAGAGCTTGCTCTAAAGATCTGGAGCTTTGTGATCTCCGTAAAAGGAAAATTTCCCCAAATACTTACAAATTACCGCTCGTCTGCAAGACCTGGACTCGGATCGACTGCCAGTCTGAGATGGGAGCTTGTATCTCTTCATGGATATGGGTGCCTGCCATTTCGTGCCTATTCAATCTAGTCTCAAGATTGACCTGACGTTAATTTTTTACCTGGCATACTTGGGGTCTCATGTGCGTAGTTTCTTCTCCTTCATTTTCTTTTGGCCAACATCCAGTATGTGTCAGGTTTGAGAACCGAAGGCTTACAGGTTCCCTCTCCACCAGAAATACATGCTGTCCCCCTTTCACAACTCACGTCGTCATGTATTCACGGCAGTCGTTCCCTGTGGTGACACAAAATCATACGAATTCAGAGTTGTTGCAACTTCCATTTGGTTTCTGGGGCGCGAAGCATCACCAGATCCCACTGAGCGCCTATCCATCTTTCGGTATGCATCCGAGAGGCTTCAAGTCTTTCTATTTAACTTGAAGCGAGGTGTTCCTGGAGGAGATAGGCTCCATGGGAGAACGGATTGGACATCTCTCAGTAAGTGGTCGGATCCTGCTCTGCTCGGCCCGACTTATGTGCCTCATATCGAATATTATCGATGCTTGATCACATCTTAGCGGATGACTCAGGAGGATTAAAGCCAAACATTTTCTTGCTCTTTCCTCCTCGAGCTTTCCTCCGAGTTGTCATTGCTTCCCAAGTCTCCGGACCCTTGAGCAATGTCTAGGGGTACCTTCCTCAAGAGAGTCGACCTCTCATCAACCGAATCGGTCACGCAACTAGACAAGATCCTCCAACCACACCTGCCATTCTCGCTCCCACTGCTCGGGTCTTTACATTCCACCCACGACAATCTCGCCTCCGCCAAAACGGTTGACCCCTCTCTCCATGTATGGGCCTCGTTCAACCTTCCATGCTCACCTGCCGAAGTTCCTCGGTTATTCTCAGTCATCGCATACTCACCCATATATGCGGAACAATTTCGTCTTTTCTGCACTGCAGACTCATCGCCCGAAGTCGCTTCACCCAACGAAGAACGGCATGTGGCACAAGTAGTTCGGACCTTCGTTGATGCAGTGGCCCACAGCCACGAGATAGTTGAAGGATTGGACATCGAAGCCATGCTGAAAACCCCAATAGAGGGTTCACCGGCCGGTATTCATTTCGGCTCAGTCCACTCCAAATGGGTGCCATGTCTCCGGCCCTACACTGTCGGCAGCATCAATTGTTGCCTTAAATTCTTTCGAGAACCTCGGGTAGCTGCTGAAGTGATGCAATGGGATGCGTCCGAGGATGACTGGAATATTACTCAGCTTCGAGAAGAAGATATCGAACTCGTGCGCGACAATGCATCCTTTCCGCGAACTTACGAATTTGTGGACTCTCGTCGTCCGTGGTCCGTGTCGATTCGTCGTAGTGAAGGCGAGAAGGCGATCGCTTGGCAAATTATGGTCCCGGATGGGAGTATGGGCATGCTCCATGTATCTCCTGAGTACCGACGGACGGGTTTGGCTCGACGTTGCATCTCTGCGTTGAGTCGCAAGCTCGAGCAGATGTTCGTCACGGAGGACGAGGGAAAGAGAGGTGATTATCCGTTCGCGAGATGGGAATATCAAGATGTGGTACAGGGCAACGAGAAAAGTGTTCGTTTGATCACTTCGATGGATGGGTGGAGTGCCGAAAACAGGTGGGATTGCTACTGGATGTATCTGGTGGTTGAGAGACATGACCAGATTATACCTACACTAGAGTAAAATTATGGTGCGCATATCGACACTTCTACACCCACCATTGGTGACATTAATATGTCGCCCTCCCCAGGACCATGGTCTTCGATGCCGATGTACCTATGTCGGATCGAAGGGAAATCCAGGGTTTGACCCAGACAATTCCAAGACTGATGTACGAAAATACTTTATCTAGGACATGTACTTGTGCGGTACATACTACGATCCTAACATACCTCAGACGGTTCCGTTAATTACTACGGGGTGTGACACAAGGATCCTCTTAACCCAATACTGGATATGACAGCATCCTCGCCAAAACAAGACAACTTCTTGCTCGATGGCGGCACCGTGGCAACATGTTCTAAGAATAGAACCGTGGGATCATGGATCGTTGTCAGTTGGGAACGATCCCAAAACTCCGCAGCTCACTATATATCTCGACGGTTGGAAGAGCAATACCTCATCTCTTTCCTACTCATCGACCATGGCCGAGAGCTTCAAGTTGACAATCGCAAAACCCCTGAAAATCTCAGGTCAATCTAGATCACTTTCGAATTCTTAAACCCCTAATGTGTCGTAATCTCAGAGATCCCTTCAGAGGATGCCATTTTCGAAACTGCGAAGGCAATCATTCAGGCGTCCGAAACTTGGCGCGAGGGTAAATCATACCACAAGAAATTGGTCAGGACCTTTCGTCAGAAACGAGGACCTGAAGATGGTGCCGATTGGCATTGCAGATTGAGTGTACATGATCCCCAAGACGCCACGTTCGACGAGATGTGGAATGGCATCGGTGTGGATCACGCTATCAAAGAGAAAGAGTCAGTATAACACAACTTCTGCGGGAGAGGTGTCTCATTTACCTTTGTATAGATACATTGAAAGCTTGAAGAAAGTTACTCTGATCAAGCGGCTTTCAGATTCGCAGAGCGTGTGGAATAACTTATATTATATCCCCCCTCCGGTGTCCCATCGGATGTTCACCGTACTCCAAGTTGTAAGACTCGAGGAGACTACCCCACGCAGAGGGTATGCACCTTGTTTTGGTTGATTCACACCAAATTCATCTGATTTTGCGTGGCAGTTACTTCGTCTCAATTCCTATCGACCTCTCTGGTCCAGAGGACGTAGAGTTGGCTAAGCTTGAAGAAAAGGGCGTCAAGGGCTTGTATGCCAGTGTAGAACAATTGACTGAGCTGGAGGATGGGAAAACAGAATGGCGAATGGCTGTCTCGACCCACCCCATGGGTAATATGCCACTCTGGATATCGGAGATGGCCATGGCAGGTACGATTGCGGAGGTATGTGGAAGTCTTCATAGAGGCATCATTTGGCTTTGACAGCCGAGAATCAATCACCAGGACGTCCCAAGCTTCATTCGATGGCTGAAGGAAAATCGGAACAAGTCAAACGTAGATGCCGAGTCCACTGCGAAGATTCCAAGCGATACGCCCTCAGAAAGCGCTGCTGCAGTGGTCACAGCAGTTTGAGATGTGTAAGGCTCAAGAAGATATCTAGAGGGATTTCTTCTCGTTGCTGCATGTATTCAAACTCAGGAATGATATGACCTGTGGTACACTGTATCGTACAAGAATAGAGTCACGAATTCAGGTTTCTCGCTTTCTCCTCTCCCTCTCCGTTCTATCAATAATAGGATTTTACTTCGCGACCTACGCATTACACTGCTCTCACCTGAGCTTCTTCGTCAGCGGTAAAGCCGTTCACAATGTTGAACATTTGCTGAATCTCCGCCGGGGTCTTCCCTTTCATCATCTCTGCGACTTGAGAACACCCCAAATCTCTGGCGGGTAGGCAAGTTGAGATTTTAGAACCTCTGACACGGGTAGGACTTGGAGTTCCAGACTCACAGGAGAGGTTTGATATTTAGATAGTTCGCAGCCAGAATGATCTCAAATAGCAACTCCTGCTCTACTTGAATGAACTGCTTGTCCCACGCATCACGCCCTCTTCTATCCTTCCTTTCGAGTGGTGTACCTTCTGGTACTTCAGGTTGGGGAGGATCATTTCGATGGTGTTCGCAATACTCGATCACCTGAGGATGAAGGTCGACCATGATCCCATGAATCAACGTGCCAAGTCAGGGTCAGGTTTCATACCTTTCTCATGACAGTGGAATTCACAGCCTGGATTGGAATCGGTTCTTCTTGGTCCCCTAATACAGGTTGGCGCCGTACATGCCATTGTACAATGGTTAGATGCTCACCTCCTCCGCCTGCGAAGTCAGCAATTAAGCCGCACTGGAATGCCACATCTTGTTCCATAGTGAAGGTGACGCCATCTGACACGACAACAGTGACCATGATTGTGTTGAGCAGGGAGATCAAGCAGGGAGCGAGTTGGGTTATTGGTGGAAGGTGGCATTGACTCCGGACTGATAGTATTTGAACTCTCTTGAGCGCTCCATGCGACTTCGAATGCACCGCCTTGAAAGACACATTGCTACAAAGACAAAGAGAACTGGGGTTTGGAAGCTGCCCAAGTCAGCAGCCTGACCTGGCCGCGGCAAACCTCATGCTCCGTTAAATGGTTTGTTACTGAGTCAACACAAGGGTCGCAGCTGCTGTACGTGCGATACCGAGTCACTGGCACGCCGGATCAGATTCTGAATCATGATATCGGTATAATTTAGTAAACCAGAGCGTTCAGACCCACAGGGTTGGGTCTCTTTGCTTCTTGAACACGACGCAATCCTGCACGATCTGGGGTGGGCAACCCGTATTCGAAGCTTATGGAGTGTCGAATTGATGGTACTTATGATGACGTCAATGATGCTTGTCTGCATTGACATCGCGTTGGGCGGCGACACTGCGGCGACTCGTTCGCGATCGCAAATGGGCTGTGGACATCCGTTGGTTAGGTCATACAGCGTGCTCCAGAATCGCAGATTTGAAAGAAACTCAGTCCATCTTCATTTTCACTTGACGGTCTTGTCGTTTCCTGTCAAGTGCTCGTGAAATTTAGACGTTTGTATGCTTTCAACTTTGCATCTCGTATCATATCTGATTCTTGTTGGCGTTCGCCGGGTTTCTTCTGCTTCGAGTTTCTTCTTTGCCCGATTCAATATCAAGGGCGACTATAAATATATTCCAGGGCGGTTGCAGCATCGATACCGAAAGACAAGCTCTTTCTCAACACTACTGACATGCCAGAAATCTTGACACTGTACACCTCAAAGGTATGTAGTCAGAAAGGGTCGTTAAACTTGAGTTGTATAGATGACGTGCCTTTTAGGTCTGTCCCTCTGGTCAAAGGGTATGTATCGCGCAAATTGAGGCGACACGAATAAAATCCCTGAGCAATGTTCTCAGGTCGAAATCGCCCTGATTGAAGCAAATGCTCAGTTCGATCGGTATGAGATCGACTTGGGAAACAAGCCCGAATGGTACGCACCCAAAGTCAACCCAGCAGGCAAGGTGAATTGTCACCGATCGTCAGAGATACGAGAACGGGTTTCGCTCATCGTAATGCTAGGTTCCTGCTGTAGCATACGGCGGACCCAGAGTCCCTGCTGACCAGCCTTCTCCTTCTTCCACCAAGATCGCAGAATCGCTCGTTCTCTTGGAATTCGTTGTCGACCTTCACCCGGACGCAAACATCCTCCCAAGAGATCCCATCCTGCGCGCAAAGGCGCGTTTTTTCATCGATGCGGTATCGACTAAGTATATCCCAGCCGCGTACATTGCATATATCATCAACGGTGAAGAAGGTGCAAGAGAAAAATTGTTCAAAGCCACCGAGGACATCCAGGCCTTATTACCCTCGGAAGGCTACGCCATCGGAGAATGGTCGATCGCAGATGCAGCAATAACACCTTTCTTGGCTAGAATTGTTGTTTCGCTTGAAAACGACATCGGTCGCTACCCCGAAGGAGAGGGACCCGCGACTCTGAACGATCTCCGTCAGAGCCAGAAATTCAAGAGATTCAACAAATATCTTCAGGACGTCACTTGTCGTCAAAGCTTCACGAAGACATTCGACAAGGCCAGTGAATGTGGAAAGATTGCATTTATTTATGTTCCTGACGTGCTCGATTTCAGGAACACAACAGGCAAGTATTGGCACACGCATTCGCTCGCAACGCAAAGACAGCCTAAACAGTTGACTGCGGGGAGGTTGGCTCCAAATCCAAGATGATGGATCGGGTTGGTGGCTGCGGTCAAAATTGTTACTTCAATCACCAACTATTCATGTGTTCGTATCTCGTCCAAACGTGTACGAGGAAGCGAGAATCCTCCCTCCGAGAAGGAGTCAAAACGTGGTCCAAGATGAAGGTGATCAATACATGCAAGGACGAAAATGATTTGAATGATGAACCTCACGGCAGTAAGTTAATGATAGTAAACCCTGCATCAGACTCCGACACAAAGCAAGGATCATCCGAGCGCGATATTTTTACCTGAAGGCTTGAAAGCCACGCAATTTCATTCGGGAAACCACACTGGGCCCATGTCCCCAAGATTTGCTTCTCCGCACAAGGAAGAATTACAGCCATTCTTCAGGAAGGAATGTCCATAATCAACGTGGCTGGGAGATCGACTTTCAGTAAATACGATGATTAGATGATACCATTCGGGGAGTGTGAGAGATTGATGGACGTTCTGCCTTCGTCGCGCTTGAGAAGGGGAACGGCAAGAGCTCATGCAATAGAGGATAGGAAAGACAGACCGAAACCTAATATTTCATTTTAAAAGTTATCAAGCCACAAACCTCTGCAAGATATCTTTACCGCCGAGATAATTTGCTGCGGTTTGTTGCTGCGGTTCTCATACTTCAGCGTCGATCCTTAGGGACGTTCATCCGTTGAAAATAAATCAGCATATAAGGCCGCGCGGTTTCTCGCAGTATCACCAAGCTCGTTTGATCTGATTTCTATAACGTCCGCACGCGTTTAGGCGGAACATGAGATTTCGAAAATGCATGGCAATGTGAATTGCACAATTATATTATACTGGAGCTTGGAATGAACGCGCTACCAAAAAAGATGAATAGATGATTACGAACCAAGGTATCCGTAGCCCTCTTCGTGCTCAAGCGAGTTCCAGGTATCTCTCCACTGCGGTTTTCATGTTAAAATCAGATTCCGAAGATAAGTCAAAACACTCACCCTCCCAGTTGGTCACAGCCTCATTCCACAGCTTGACTTCATGCTGCCTTGTGCCACCAAAATGCTCGACGAACTCCTGGCCAAATACAGAATCCTCACGAGCGATGCTATCAATTCTCATCATCCGCTCAGTCGCCCTTTCCAGAGAAAGAGGCAACATTTGAACCTGGATTCAAAAGGACGATAAAAAGTTGTCAGAAACGCTCATCCTAGCCGTTTGGATGAGTCTATACCTTTCCTGTCTTCTTGTCTTCGGGAGTCATTTGACTGATCGGAGGACATGGGAGTTCGAGTTGCTTATCAATACCCCTCAATCCCAGGGCAAATATCGCACTCAGAGCGAAATATGGGTTCATGTCTGCTCCTGGAACCCTAATCTCCAACCGCGTCGCAGCTGGCGGAACCGAAGGTGGAGAAATGATGCGAACAGAAGCGGAGCGAGAGTCGTAACCATATGTGACAGCATTTGGGGCCCAGAATGCCTCTCCTCCAACTAACCGTTTGTACCCATTGACTGTTGGCACCAGCTACATGGTCTACTGTGAGATTGTGACCTTGTAGAATAGGAATGATGCTAACCGTTGGCATTACTATGGGACTGATCAGCTCTCACTCGCGATTTCGGGGATAATAAAACTCACCGTCAGGTAGTCCAACAAGGACACCTGCCAAGAATCGTTCCGCAAGCTGACTGATATATTTGGTGTCGCTGTATGCCGCGCCCTTTCTTCCACCGTCGAGTTCAGACTTCGATACTGCGAATAAACTTTCCCCATTTGCATCTCTCAGAGAAACATGTATATGACTTCGGCACAACGATTAGATAAGCTCATATCTGAATAGAACGATTACGCACCCACTGCATCCTGGAAGCTAGGTACCAGTAAGCCCGACACGAGATCAGAAGAAGGGGGAACGTACATTGCCCCATGGTTTCGCCATGAAGCTGGGAACAATTCCATGCTGCATGCCTATGCTCTTCGCAGCAAACTTGAAAAGAAGAGCATTATCGGCCATTCGTAGAGCATCTGTGTAAGCCAGGGCGGTCTCATATACCCCAGGTCCGGTTTCCGTGTCTAACGCCGACTCATCAAACCAGAGAAGACCAAAGAAAAGAAAGGCTACGGACGGTGGCCTTCAAGTGGGACATCGAAGTCATAGGATTTATCAAAGAGGTCATGGAAATATTCATTGTTAAGCTGTGGCCGAAGCAAGGAATATCCATGCACTAATGCTTGGTGAGGGATAGTCCAGCTGAGAAAGAGATGGAACATACTGCCAGAGGTCAATGGTTGAAGGCTAGAGAAATTCTTCTGGGCAAGGCTCTCTGGTGTTTCTGGAGTGAAGGAATTTGATCAGGAATTGTACCAGATCTGCCGACTGCAGGACCTCACCCTTGAATTGGAAGTACTATGAGGAACGGTTAGACGACTTCGATGTGACAACGTCGAGAAGTTTACCTCGTATTCGCAACCTGCCATACATTTCCATCCTCTCCGTTCCGCTCTCTGAACCACTTGCTTCAAAACACCTCGAGGATCCGCGCATATAGGTTGCCTGGTGTCTGGATCTAGGAAAGACACAAGGAAGAATGGTACATCATTCTCCCAGGGTATACGTCGGGCAGTGCTCAGGTCTATGGAAGCCAGGATGTCGCGATACCCGTTATCCTTGTTGGATATAAGTAATTCTCGCGAGTAAACGGCATCATGCATATCCCATCCGCTGAGGAGATATCTCAGCAAATGCACAGACAATTCCAAGAGGTGACTCACAATATGACGCTACAAAATCCAAATCCATCCCCAGATACTGCACTCAAAAACTTCTCTTTCGACTGGATACCGCGTCATTGGTGGGTTCAAGACGTCAAAACGGGCTCGGATGGATTTACCATGAACTTTCCGCGGAGGATACCATCCACTGGTGAGACGCGTCGGTATGGTTTCTCAAAGAGGGATAGACAGACGAACCATCAACGCCTCGGATATGATTAGCCAAGAGCATGGGTTAAAGTGAGAACGAGACATACCTGCTACTTTGACCTTGATAGTACCAGTTCGAGCGAGGAAGGCCTCCAATTCGTCTTTCGAACCAGGGGCAAATTTCGTCGGTGACGCGCTCATGATATTCCTAGATCAAAGTTATTATTCACTGCACGGAGGTTCTGCTGGGATGAGAGAATGAAGAGGCGGGTGTGGGGATAAGACAGAGCACATCTTGGAGATATAGATGGAAGTGAGCGATAGCGCGTAATCGCAAGCGCGCGTTGATGAGGTTACTCCAACGCCTCCAAAAAGGCACGGATCAATATATTCATGTGGAGGTCTTGTGAACTCGACCGTCATCCTCAAAATCTCGTTCTCCATAATCTGTGCAGAATTTCATGAATATCGATTCCAGTGAATGACTTACATCTTTCGTCAGTCCGTCAGTCTACCCGGAGGGGTAACCGCCGTCTCTTTTGGGTCGCAAACTATCTTGTCCGTGGGTTCGGGTGAGTTCACAAGTGCTGCATAATCCATACTCGATTGAACTCACGGAACAGTTGATAGCGGATGGTTGTCTACGCCTATACAATTTACCAGGCACCCGCGTAATCAAGGCCATTAGGCAACTTGGTGATGAGGTTTCCTCCATCCGATGGTCTGTTCTTTGTGAGGAAGATAAGGGAGAAGTTTGGATTGCAAGCGGAATCAACGTGAGTCTATGCCGATCTGGAGATGGTTCCAATGATGCTCAAAACTCCTCTGCAGGCCTTCAAATTTTCTCTGAATGCCCAGCAAGTGCTCAAACCCATATCATCCCAAGATGCTATATCAAAACTCGAACTGGGGGAAGATTCTGAGGATATCCTGAATGATGTACGTCCTCTCTGGATTTACCCCATTGTGTACTAATGCCAATCAGCCAGCTTTGTCTTAGCGATAACAACAAATTTCTAGCCTTCTGTTCCGATTCTGGGACAGTCGGTGTGATCGACCTTGGGACATCAAGTGTATCTCGAATGAGACACAAGCACGAAAGCGTAGATCACTATTCCTATCTCTCGGGATGCTACTACCTCATTACTGATACACTCTTCAGATTTGCAGTGCTGCGAAATTCGTACCTAACCGACCGAGCGAGATCGTGAGCGGAGGATACGATTCAGCTCTTCTGCATTTCGATTTTCCGCAGAAAAAGCTTCTATCTCGCCTTGATATTGGTACGAAAGCAACTCACTGACCTCCTCCCCCTCCTTGCTCACTATCCTTAGCCTCCGCACCTCCCACATCGGGAATCTCAATGTCACCTCCTTTTGTATTATCAATCGCACTCTCACCAAGTGGCCTCATAGCTGCGGCAATCGCAGACGGTAGGGTATGGATTGGTTCAGGGGGAGACAGATCATCGATACCCTCCAAAGGAAAGGGGGCCAAACGAAGCCGGAAATGGGAGGGTTTGGATGATTCAAGTGGGACGTGGGTACAGGTCGCAGAGGGGCCCATCGTTGCGATGTATGTCAACTCTTCTTTAACATACCTCAGCTAACAAGGTCGATCACAGCGCTTTCTCAGGTGATGGTGCTCTTATCGCTTGTTCTCTCCTCGGAACGTTGAGAGCGTATTCGTTGACACACGACGCCGACATGAAGTTACGAGCAGAGAAAATATGGAGTGGTGAAGTCAAGGAAATTGCGAAAGTCAACGCATTGTCCCTGAACGATACGTGGATGGTAGTAGGGGGGTTAACAAAAGAGGGAAAGGGCCTTTTCGAGATATGGGACCATAGTTCTCGATCCGAAGACGGAGAACAATCCTCATCTACCACTGAACCCAACGATAACGCATGAATAAAAATCTTTGTCCCACTCGAGCCGTGAAGACTTTCATCGAATGAAGATGCATTAAGGTGATTTTAAGGAAGTAGCAAGACGATATCGTCCCTATGCTATGAATTTGAACTGCTACTGCTCTCCTGTTCGAGCTCTTTTTCTAGCTCAGCTATTCGGCGAAGGTGTGCATCCCGTTGTTTCGTTAATCGTTCCAAATACTCTTCGTCGGCAACCTTATGTAACCCAAACCAGCTGAAGATACGTTCTGAAACCGACTCGGTCTGCACCAGTTCAGGAGGTGGAAGAGATACAGACGGTATCGACGGTGAAGTCTCCTGGGGAAGGGATGGTCCGGTGGCCTGTGTCGAATCGCTCCCGAGAGTTTGTGAGACGTATTTGACCCTGGCGATGCCAAACTCGTTATACGCGAATTGTAGCATGGTACATAGGATGGACCCAGTCACGATTCCTGGTACGATTCCAGGTCTACCACCTGGAGGAGGGTCAGAAACACTTGATACAAAGCCGATGAACGGCTTACGCTTCCATGCATTCAATACACCTCCTGTTATTGCTCCACTGATACTTGTATCAGGGACCTTGTGAAGTCTCATTTCCGACCAGCTCAAAGGGATTTCGGGTGACGGTTGCCCCGCCTTGAGGTATTCTAGCTCTTGCCTCCTCCGAGAAAATTGAGGGTAAGGTAGTGTTGAAACAAGGATGGGCCCAATGCAATACTCTCTGATGCCTGCTCGCTTGTTCAATTAAAAGGCCTTGGCAAGTAGCTGGCATTACGCACTGAAGAAAGTAGCAGCTGTGATACCGCTGTTTACGCCAGCAGAAGCTGCGAGGGGACTTATTGGAAGTCCTTTGATGGCACCATATAAGCTAGCACCTATTGACAATGTGGCCGCTATTTCTCTAGAGGTCAGACGTCATCGAATGAGTCGAGGAAAGGAAAGACGAACTCGCATGTAATCAGAGTTCCTTGGGTTACGTTGTGAGGCGCATTGGGGTCCATTTGACTAAATGATATCCGGAGAGCACGATAAGCACAGAGAAACTTTGTAGACGAGAATCCAAGAAACAAGGCCGGTGGGTGTCAAAGGGTGAAATCAGCCTGGCAGTAGTATGCCACGAACGGTGTTGCAGAAGTTGCCCTGAAAATGGAATGATAGGCGCCTCAAGAAAATGCTCTGGGATGGAGTGTCATAGCACCATTTATAGAAGGACCTCAGTTTTGGTTTAACTCGCAGGTCTTGGGTCATAAATGCAATATGATGACTCTTGTATTATGAAACACCCTTCACAATGTATTCCTAACAAATCCAAGAGTGCCCAACGAAGAAGAAAGTAACTCTAGCACCCTTTCGCTTTCCGTCTTCTGGACATCACGCAACACCTCCAATTCCTTCCGCAGTTCAGAATTCGCAATGAGGATGTCCCCATGTATTCGCAAGAATACATTTTGGAAGGTCTGCACAGCTTCGAAGTCTCTGTGAGACCGCAATCGTTGAACAATCGCTTTGATGAAAAGGCGGTGGGCATTGAGAGAGGTCAACGACCTTATCTCTAGGTCGATGGCTGCGGGTGATAATGACTTGACATATTGGTAAAATTCCTCGTCTGGATGCCGAGCGAGGGTCAATAATGGGAAGAGGCGACGAGTTGTAAGGCTCACAATCTCCTGAGGGGTTCTCTGCCTCTAGTTTCCTGTAGAAAACGCTTTCGGAGGACCCTGCAGCCTTTTCAAGACGTTTTGAAGTTTTCTGTTTCGGCTCCTGGGGCGATTCTACAGCAAACCTGTGTTCTACGCCTGGCAGAGTTGGTAAGAAGAAGGGAGCCTTCTCAGGAGGTTTAGGTGGTTCTTTGGGTTTATTCCTTTGCTGAGAGTGGGTCAATAAAACGAACCTCGCTCGCGACAATTCAAACTTACCTGGATGACATCGAGATTGAGCAGTGTCTGCCAACGAGCCCTTGGAAGGAGAGTCAGAGTCACAAGCTCTCCATCCAATTGAGGGGGAGTTGAAAAGACGTCTATAGGCTTGTCCTGTAATACCAAGGCCGACAAAGCTTCGATACCTAGTGCTTGCTAATGAGGGTGGCCCAAAATCACAGATAGAGATGTACCAACCGTCGTCTTCGTCTTCGCCATACATCGAAGGAAGTGTTACATCGGCGATATTCTCTTCGGAGATACTTTGGAAGGAGACTTCCGAATATTGTGCTCGATTCGCCCTGGGGGTAAACCGTTAGCACCCAGGTGAGCATCGCAATATGAACATTTGGTTTCACCAGAGGTATACGCCCACACTATCTACATGGGCTGTCGCAAGGAAATCGTTGGTAGGAGAGAATGAGAGACTGGTGGCTACGCTTGAAGTCTTGAAAGCGTCGATAAGACGTCCTGTTGGGATGTCATAGGTCCGGATTACGGAGTCCAAGCTCGCTACCACTAGCCATCGAGCATCAGGAGAAAAAGCCTGATTATCCATGACCCTTCATAAGCGAGGATAACGGGGTTTACAAGATGTTATTTACGCACCACATCAAGGACTCGACTTTGAGGACCAGTGAACTCTCGCACAACTCTGTGCGTCTCGATATCCACAACACGCACAACATGATCCTCGCATACCACTGCGAGAAGGCCACTATCGTTATGCAATAGGATAGATGTTGCCGCCGAGGGCAGGATCAACGTCTCTTCCAGCGCAGCTGTGTGGAAGTCGAAAAACTAGGAGCAAACGGGTAAATATGACATGAGTGTATGTTTTTCAAACGCAACATACATTTAGAGTTCCGTCCAGGGTGCTCGCAATTACTGTCCGATTTAGTGCATCACTGGCAAGGCCCGTCACACATCGTTCTTCCGCCTTCCGTTTCGATGTCGTCGGGATATTAAGTCTATCAAGGATACTTGAGGGACAAGGGCCAACACTGAACGCCTTCCTCTTGATGCCGGATTGCATATTGTACATGTAGATGATCCCGGTAGATGACGAGACAATGCCGAAATTTCCGCACGGTGTTACCCAAACTGCCTGTCATTATAAAACAGTGAGGACCATTAGACCCGAAGATGAGCACAACAACGCTATACCTTTGCCGCACCGACAATTGCGCCTCGTTTTCCTTCCGGTGCGACACTGAGGGTGAATTTTCCAACTTTCTTCTCCTTCATTGTCCATGATCTGCAGAACGACTCCTCCGTGTGTGAAGTGAGAATATCATCCCAGTCCTTAGACCGGGTCGATGAGTATGACAAAGAAGTGATAGGGGGGTATTTCAGGGATGTGATTGGGATAGAGAGGCTGGTCGCCTTCTTCGCGAGAGAGCCTGATGGTTTCCTCAGTGGTAGTCGAAAAATGAAGTTGATTGCACAGCACCTTGACTGAGCTCGAAGCTTCTCGAGTCGCGTACTACACTGGTACACCGCAGACTGCGATCCCGAGACGCTGTCAACAATTGTTTTCCATCATCCCCGTAGTATCTGATGAGATGCGGTGGTGAATGGTGACCCGAACGGAATTTGAGAAGTCGGGGTGCGGCTGTGGGCGAGTCGAATACCCATTGCTATGCCAAAATGAGTTTTCAACTCGGTCAGAAGGCTACACTGGACTCACCTTGACACTATTGTCTTCTCCAGAACTCGCGAGGAGTGGTTGGCCAGGTATCCACTCCAAGCCTGTGACAGGACCATCATGTGCTCCACGAATAACATGAAGGAGCCTTCCACCATTGTTCAGATCCCAAAACGTAATGTGGCCGGTAGACGAGCCAGAGGCCAGTACGGGTTGGCCATCTGAAGCAGACTGAGTGAAGAAAAATAATCCGGAAAAGCATATCTGACGTACCAGTGCGGAAACTCAACGCCCTGACTGCTCCATCCTGTATTGACATTTTCATAAGTCGCTCATCCATCCGAACATCGTAGACAGATATTTCTCCTGTCGCGAATCCTAACCCAATGACATCAATTGCGGGAGATTGTCCGAGAGCAGTTATCGCTGGCCCTGGGCCGCCGTTCAAGGGTCGGGACATCGTCAAAAGGGAAGAAGCAGAGAATGTGTGGATCCGAGCCCTGAATAAAATATCAGATATCAAGGCAGACTGACGAGGTAGACCACGCACTGTGTGCGAATATTCCATAATTGCAATGAACCTTCGTTGCTCGCGACTAAAACTTTGTTCAGATACGTCGCTGGATGAATGATGGAAGTAGCGGTGAACCCTGGGTCAAATTGTATGGAGGCTTGGAGCGCTGCAGCAGGTTGAATATGGGATTCCAGCAAGAGAACCTGGTAATTTACCTCCATCGCTTGTGTTCCAAGCAAACATTCTCCGCCCATCCTCCGTTAACGCCAGAAGTTGAGAACCAAATATGATAATTGATGTTATTGAAGTCCCTAAGGGGTTCTCTACTCTTCGGATCTGGTGAAAGATTATGAGGTCGAACTTGAAGTAAAATAGAATAACACACCTCTTTTCCTCTCAGAAACTGGATAATATTGGGGCCTGCTGATACCCAAACATGGTTTCCATCCATAGCCATAGATGTTATTGGTTCGTCCAACTCCTGACCTACAAGTAAGTTAAGTTCGATCAAGCTCATTCGGGACTAAGATAAATCTGTTTACTGACCAACGAATAACAGTGTCATCTTTCCACCCTCCCATAGTGCCCATGACTTTCCGAGGCATGTCAAGATGTGTAATCGTGGGCCTTCCGTCGATCCCTTGAAGGAGCGAGTCTGTAAGGCGAAGGGAACATGATTTGTGATGAGACCAAGTGCCCTGAAAGGTGCGAATAGTCTTGGGCCGGTAGACTTCGAGCTTTTTGTGGATTCTTCAACGCGTATGCGTTTTCTTGGTGGGAGCCCCTCTTTTGTGGAAGCGTCCTGTGGTTGTGCAACCATAGTATAGGTTGGTAGCACTGTCGAGACCACTCAGACCTTGCTCAGACCAATAAGCAAAAAAGTGGAAATCTTGAGATCTGCCTCCCCCACGTGGACGTACCATTTTGAGTTTGTTGACATCTGTTGATCAAGAGCCTTTGATCCTAACAAAGATCAACAAGGTGCGTCCTGAAGTGGCCACACTGGCTGAAATTCATTTCTCGCTTCTACGGCCATTTCCCAGCAGGATGACGACGGACAGTTTCGTGCCTCACCAACCGAATCCCGAATATGATGCCACCCAAGGTGTACCTGCTACACCAGAAATCCTCTCTCCAGCCTCCGTCATGACATCGCAGAACCTGATCATCGCGTCTCTCTCGTTCGCTGTCCTGCTGTTTGCTCGTACGTGGTACATAGCAGTGTTGGTCGTCCACAATCTCTGATTATGTACTAGTATTCTTTGTTTTTACTAGGAAAAGATTTGCCTCCAGAGGAAACTATCTCCTACTACTTGGGCCATCAGATGCTGGCAAAACTGCGATCCTGTCAACGGTACGTTCCTTGCCTTTGTGGGGAGATGACTCACTAACTCCACCAAAGCTTGTATACAAATACACACTACCTACCCATACCTCAATGCAAACTAATCTGGCAGAAGTGACCCTTCCAAATGCACAGAAAACCATTCGAACCATCGACGTTCCGGGCCACCCTCGTATTCGAGACCAATTCAAGGATTATTTACCAGAGGCGAAGGCAGTTGCATTTGTCGTAGACGCGAGCACTGTTTCTCGAAATGGTGCTGCTGTGGCAGAGTGAGCTTCACGTTTTTGTCTCTATGGGAATGCCCTGCTGACTTTGATTCAAGACATCTTCACCACGTTCTCCACGCCTTGACCTCGTTACCTCCTTCACAAATACCCCCAGCCCTTGTCATAGTGGCCCACAAATCTGATCTGCTGAAATCTTCAGCAACAGCGTCGGCACAGCAACTCGCCATCAATCGTGTGCGCACAATACTCGAAAGGGAGCTCGAGAAGCGTAGAACATCCCAAGCGGGTGGCGTAGGGGTTGAGAGTCTTGGGGCAGAAGGAGACGAGGGAAGCTCAGAGCTCCGCGGTTTGGACATCTCAGGAACTGGAGAGTTCAAGTTCGAGAAATGGGATGGCGGCGAGGTCGTATTCCTTGGGACGCACTCAGTGAGCAACGGCAGCGAGAAAGCTGCCCAGTCAATTGAAGAAAAGTCCTCGGACTCTGGGCTTTCACCTCTACTTGAATGGTTAGAAGAGCTTGCGTAGCTTGAGCTCGGTATGTACCATTGTATCTGTACGATTCTAAAGTACTATACACGACCAGTGGCAGAAATAATATTCTGTGATGGTAATGATGGATGGATGCAAACAGCGCCAAACAGATCGGCATAAATTTCGCATTCGCCCTCGAAAACGAGTTCTTCCACTACCGCGACCTCCTAGACAGTGCCCGTCATTCTTGTTCTTTTATACGAACGACGAGGCGATTCGGTTAAGCGCAGAAGAATGTTTTCGGTTGTATAAGAGCTCTCGCACTAGCTTTATCATTGGATTGGCCTTTTGGTGTTGTGAGTGTCAGAACCTCCGCACAGCTTATCGCACTTTAGAACCCTAGTCTCGTCGTGTCTCTGTAGCGTGAAAGCTGGCATGTAGTGTCTACCTTAGCAATCTATGATTTTGTTCAAACCAGATACGTGTCCTTCCAGATGAAGGTGTTTGTGGGGAACTGGGGTTTTTGGTGTGGAAAGTGGGATTGTTCTGGAATGATGTGATCTTTGACCAGGTGTTGCTCAATTCTGCACTGAACCAGGTGAAATCCAGCCTCGGCCAGGACTGTCTAGACGAGATACTGTCCGTTCTTCCGAGAATTTTGAGGACTGTCGGTGCAGGGAAAGGAACCAGGCGTTTTTATTAATTTTCGTACGATAGAGCGAATTCTTCGACCGTCCTGAGTCCATCTGGCGTTGCCAGGATCTCAGCCATAATAGAGAGACGATTTCTCTCGATCCTGCTTGTTTACACCAGGGATATCGTAGCTTTCGGGGTCAATGGAAGTGAATTGACGACTCGGAGTGTAATTTAGACTTGGTCAATGGTCGATTGAGACGCCGATTTCGTGGTCGAGCGTGACATCAAATTGACACGTCACTGATCGTAACACATCACACGGGCCTTGGGTGCTTCCCGCGTCATAAACGCAGGCTAATCCAAGTTCACCACCGGCCACCACTTCCACCCTCGTATCGGTCTTCAACTTTTCGACCCTTCTTCAATATGTTCATTATCAACTGGTTCTGGGATGTGCTTGCATCTCTCGGTGAATATTCTGTCATATTGGGATCACACATCGTGAAGAAATTCACTGCTCACATTCTCTTCTCAGGCTTGCTGCACAAGAATGCGAAAATCCTATTCCTTGGCCTCGACAATGCCGGTAAGACGGTAAGTAGCACTCATGGATATCTTGAGCGCAAGGAACTGAGACGTTGGTTTTCCCCGCAGACCCTTCTTCACATGCTGAAGAATGACCGACTGGCCACGTTGCAACCTACATTGCACCCCAGTACGTGTCTGACATCACACGCCCCCAAAAAGACATTCTGACGCTCCGGAACAGCATCGGAGGAGCTCGCTATTGGAAACGTCAAATTCACCACCTACGATTTGGGAGGACATCAGCAAGGTCAGTGACCCGATTACGCCTGCAGATGCCTCGTGCTGAAACTACCTGTCAAAGCTCGTCGGCTCTGGCGCGATTACTTCCCTGAGGTCGACGGTATTGTCTTCCTTGTCGACAGCGCAGATTTCGAGCGGTTTGCAGAGTCAAAGGCGGAATTAGATGCTTTGCTTTCGATCGAGGAGCTCTCTAAGGTTCCCTTCCTTATTCTTGGCAACAAGATTGACGCGCCTGGTGCAGTCAGCGAGGAGGAACTCAGGCACAATCTCGGTCTCTACCAAACAACTGGCAAGGTGAGTACAGTGTTGTGAATTACGATGTATTGTGCTTATGCTATGTATCTTGCAGGGCAAGGTTCCATTGAACGATATTCGACCAATTGAGATCTTCATGTGCTCTGTCGTCCAAAGACAAGGGTACGGTGAAGGCTTCAGGTGGCTCTCGCAATATGTGAGCATCTCCCTCGCATTCCTATGATGTTTGCTGATGTCTTCGCTAGATCTGAACGTACTTTGGTAGCTTGTTGGAAGGAGTAGATGACAGTCGTATAGAATATTCTTAGCATTGACTTTCCCTGCTCTTCTATCATTTTGTTCTGCTCGATATGTTATCTTTTCCCTTTGTGTGCCTACTTCACCTTCAATTCACGACTTACGCGACTTAATGTGATGACTTTATAAACTGTCATTTGTCCCAAAAACCATTGCAAATGAGTGGTGGAATCCTGTATAGAGGAAGTGGGGCCAAGACCGCCGCCAGGCACAGACACGCTGTGCATCCGACTCTTCCAGTAACCATGCCATGGTACTCAACAGCCATGTCACTACGCGTTTTTACTCTGCTTTCACCTCGTTTCGTACAATTCTCGTGATATCTATTCTGTTACGAGTTGCCTTGATACTCTATAGCGAATGGCATGATGCCAGGTCTACTGTGAAATACACCGACATCGACTATCGAGTATTTGGTGATGCCGCCAAGTTCGTCCTGCATCCCGACACCAACAACCATGCCCAAGGACCCATAGGGAGATGGTTACACCTCGGAGAGTGAGTGTATGCTATGTGTTTCCATTACTGAGGGCCACCTGTGTTGATGGTTCATGACGTGCACATAGCCCGTATACCAGACAGACCTATCGATATACCCCACTGCTGGCCATCTTGCTCGTTCCCAATGAATGGATTCATCAATCCTTCGGAAAATATCTCTTCGCGGGATGCGATATCGTGGCTGGTATATTGATGTACAGGCTATTGGTATCCATCATCCTACCTCTAACCTCGCGGACAACAAAGCCTCCACCGACATCCGAGAATGAGACTTCAAAACCGACGTCTGAGGACACAATACTAGGAATACAAAGACAAGCAACTCTCCTTACATCCGTTCACCTCTTGAACCCTCTGGTCTTTTCAATATCGACACGTGGTTCCTCTGAATCAGTTTTGGCACTGTTCGTCCTGTTGACGTTGTATTGTGCTCTCAAGAGCAAATGGAATTGGGCTGCAGTCTTCTTGGGACTGAGCACTCATTGGAAAATATACCCTTTCATTTACGGGGTCGCTTGTTTGGGTGTTCTTGGAAGTGAACGGGGAGTGAGGAAGGGGTGGAAGGGGTATATTGCTAGCATCGTCAATCTCAGGACGCTACAATTCGGCTTGATAGCTGCGATGACGTTTGTTTTGCTGGGTGTAGCAATGTATGCTATGTGAGTGGTGCTCTTTTCTCTTGTGCGGGCCTTATTTTGACTTTCTCTCTCAGCTGGGGATATCCCTTCTTGTACGAATCCTACCTATACCACTTGCACCGGAGAGATCACCGCCATAACTTCTCGCCATACTTCTATCTCATATACCTCACATACCCGGTGCCTGGAGAACCACCTCAGAGCCTTCCGCTGTGGAAGCAGATCACACGATCCCCGCTGACCAGCTTCGTTCCTCAAATGGTGTTGTCTTTGGGTGCAGGATTGTTGTTTGGACAACGAAAGAAGGATCTGACTTTTGCGTGGTTCGTTCAAACATTCTCATTTGTCCTGTTCAACAGGGTGTGCACTTCACAGGTACGGTGACCTTTATTATCGACACTGGCGTGTGCTGATGCGGACGCTATCTAGTATTTCCTGTGGTACACGCTCTTCGTACCGTTACTCATCCCTCAACTGAAGATGCCGATCCAAAGAGCCCTCATTTATCTCGTGGTGTGGTTTGGGGCGCAAGGGTCGTGGTTGAGCGAGGCATATCGATTGGAATTCCTTGGGGAGAACGTATTCTTCGGATTGTGGGTTCGATCGTTGATCTATGTCGTGAGTCATGCCTGGGTGCTTGCAGGTGTGATGGAAGGGTATCGAGGATAATGTCCGAATCGATGGATCTAGCGCATCACAGGCTTGTAGTACATCTTCCAGCTATAAAGTATATTGTACATTCATTGGATGCGAGTGTTATTTTCAACGAGTGTGAAGAAGACTTGAGTCTAGAATCTCTTTCGTAAGACCTTCTGCGCCGTCTCTAACTTCTAACACTTTGCTGACATCGCACTGCAATCAGGACGTGCGCTCAGAGCGATGTTGCGTGAGATATGGGCATTGGTGGACGCACCGTAGCTTGAAAATCGAGGTATGCACTCGCGTGCAAGGTGAGGAGACTAATCTCACTAGACCTTGGTGCCCAGTTGAGGAGCACCAAGGGGAATGACTTTCGTCCGTCCGTGTGATTGAGCTCATACGAGAGAACGACATAACGAGGCGCGTTCTCGGGCAGCTCTGCGGTTTCGTCAGCGCGGGTATCATTATCTAGGGGAAGATGCATATGGAGCACACCTTCTGCCAAGTCCTCAATGCTGATGTCGTCAAATTGTTCAACCTCTTCCATGATCAGTTTCTGCTTGTTGATCTTTACGACGAGTGCTGCGCTTCCTGCATTTCGGCGAGCGAATCTGAACTTTCTGAGGGAGGTCTTGAGTTCTTGGGGTATATCGACTGTATGAGACTATGGGTTTTACGATGTGTCAATGCCAGACTTGTATAAATGGACATATGAGGAGTATAATTTACCATCGTGGAAGGTGAGATGTAAGGTGTGCTGGGATAGATATAGCGATCTGTGCGAAAAGAGCAGAAGGCAATCTTATCTTATCAGGCCCGGGACGTTATTCGGCACTCGTAATGCGAGACATCTTCCACTGGCAACGTGTTTTCTCTGCGGCCAGCTGCGTTGCACGAAGCTCCCCAAATGTAGACCCCCCGTCAGAACGTACAGTATTCCCCATTAAAGATGAGACTGCTCTGCAAGTACTCCATCTGAGCCAACGAACAAGAAGTTGGGAATGAGATCCCTTGGCTCTCGCAATCCTCTCGCCCAACGTTAACGCGGGACCGTGCCCTCCTAGCTAGAGATATCTGTCCGCCGAGAATGATAACAATGCTGACTCATCGATTCGTTCGTTCTTCAAGCTATTTCAATGCTCGAAACCAAGCTTCTTTACCTCATGTGCATGACGGAAAGCACCAGATCGTGGGTCCAGGGAGCCAATGGCTTACTACGCCAAATTTGAGCCAAATTGTTGCTGCGTTCGGACTGCGTATCTCACGCAAAACCACCATGCGTATGTCTATAACAACTCACTAGGGTTCATCCATATCTCCACATCCTTCTCTCTCCACCACCCCCGAGGTCGCCCCTCTCCTCAATCGATAATGTCGCAGCCCAGAGGAAATCCCGCGTTGCATGGTGGCCTTGACGCTCCGAGGACTGCTCACCGACCAAATTCCCGAACGAGAAGTCCAGCACCCGCTATCGACCCCTCGTTACCTCTCTTACCGCAAGGGCCTGAGGCTCTTGTCCTCCCAGAAGGGCCAGTTGGCGAAGAAGCCGCAGAACTGCTGCATGAATTTATTCACCCACATCATCACACCAATGAGGACCTTATCGGTGGCGAACCCCGACCAGAGCAATTGACGGAATCCGCCAAACTACCATGGTGGAAGAGGCCATCGCCCTGGTGGTGAGTCCGATCTGTGGTGATGTATGATCATCCTGAGCTTACACTCGACTGCTTTAGGTTCCTCTGCTTGATACCTTTCTCGACTATGGCGGTGTCTGCCAGCATGGCCCCGCGCATCGAAATCTATACACGTCTAGCTTGTGAGGTCCACCTCCCTAACTCCACCATTCCGGAGGCAATGGAACCCGGGACGTCTGCTCTCACAAGCATCTTCACAAATGGTCTGGTCTATTTGACCTCTGAGAGTGAGTATCTTGACATCCGAAGGGTATGTTACTAATCTGGCGTTAGATCATATTGCCAAGGATATATGCGCATCAGACCCCATTGTCGGGGCTGAAGCAGCCAAATTGAACATGGTCTACATGACCTCCATGGGGATCCTTTCATGCCTCACCACAGCGGGATGGGGTTCGGTATGTCGAGTGCATGAACACCTGGAGGTCGAAAGGCCTAATGTTGCAATTATAGCTCTCGGACCGCTGGGGTCGAACACGCGTTCTCGGTGTCGCAGTCACAGGGCTGCTTTTCACAGATATGAACTTCATCTCCGTCTCAAAGTTCTGGCGGTCTCTACCAGGGGGGTACTGGTTTTTCGTCGTCGGTGCCCTCGTTGAGGGTTGTTTGGGTGGTAAGATGTTCTTCTGGCAACGATACCTATCGCAATGACTCTAATGCATATATTGTAGGTATGGCTACTGCTTCTGCTGGGATACACGCATACATTGCGGATTGTACGGACGCAAACACGAGGTTCGTCTCCGGACTCGGAACTGTAGAGGTCCTCATGTGTAACCCCCGACTCGGAATAGGTCGCGCTTCTTCTCTCTATTCTTAGGTCTTCTCTTCTGTGGGATGGCTCTCGGTCCCACGATAGGAGGGTTGCTCATCAAGTATACGGGGAACTTATTGCTTCCCTTCTATTTCGCTGCCTTCATGCACTTCATTTATGCTATCGCTGTCTGGAACTTCATCCCCGAGTCTCTCACTGAGAGACAAATGGCTGAAGCCCGCCGCAAGCATACAGCAAAGTTTGAACAGCAACGTGCTCTTGATATTGATTCTCGGGGGTCAATGCTTGCCAGGAGGGTTGACATACTCTTCACGTCGTTGAGCCCCCTCAAGCTGTTCCTTTCACCCCCGTTCAAGAAAGGACAGAACCCTATGAAACCCAAGAGAGATTGGAATTTGTCTTTCATTGCTCTCAGTTACGGTGGAGTCATCATGCTTATGGTATCTGTTCCTTTCCTCCTGGGTGATCAATGTTAACATCCCAATCTTCTAGGGGTCATCTAACTATGTTTTCCAATACACGTCCAACGTCTGGGGATGGACCTCTGAACAGGTCGGTTGGACCTACAGTTCTTCGTTTGACAGACTCGATCCTCAATTTCTGAGCCTAGATCGGGTATTGGCTTAGTATCGTCGGATTGACGCGGGCACTTATCCTCACGATCTTCATACCAGGTATGCTCTCGCATTCTCTGATATGGTTGCCTCGCAGCTCATGTTCGACCGGGTAGTTATCATCAAACTATTTAAACCCAATCCTCCCCCAATCCAACTCCCAGTGGAACCCACCGAACCTCTTCGGTCTGACCCCACTCAACCCGCTGAGACTATCAACAAGAAGAGCACACCGGCCTATCATCATGGCTCCATTGCTTTCGATCTCGGACTGGCAAAGTTTGCCCTAATAGTCGACATGGTGGCGTATCTTCTTTTACCGTTGGCCCTCAACCCCGTCATGTTCACCGTTTACACCATTGTGGGATGCATCGGAACGGGGTTTTCACCAGCGGTGCAGAGCGTGGCAATGGGTCTATATACCCATCAAGGTGAAACCGAGCTAGGGAAACTATTTGGTGCTCTAAGTGTCATGTCGGCATTGTGGTATGTGACCAACGAACATCCGAGGATCGTATGATACTGGTCTGACATGATACCCGATAGTTCGCAGATAATTGGCCCGGCTCTGTTCGGATTGACGTACATGAAGACCGTTGGATTCATGCCTTCTGCTATCTTCTATTTGGGATTTTCGGCAGTGGCATTTTCGTTCATCTGCCTCTCTTTCGTACGACTGCCAAAGGGGGAAGAGGAACTTGGCGATGAGGAACAACAGCCGTTGGTAGGGACACAAGTCGAGCTATCACAGGAGGACTGAGGATATAGCGGACTCTACTGCTTCCTGGGCTAGATATACCTTCTGGTTTTATTCGAATTTTCGCTCGTGACCGCGAAAGACGTGTCCTGAGGTACCGAAGCACGAGGATCAGAAATACTGGCATCATTGCCTATAGCATAAATATCGCATACAGATGTTATCGTATGAGTCCGTAGCTCATGTACAACATTAAATAGAATATATTAGGATCTTCCAATATGAGAAGACGAAGTGAGCATGAGGATATTGGAGTATTCATCGAGCACTGCGTAGGGAAGCCCCAAACTGTTGGTATAGTTTTAATGCTCCGAAACTGAAGATGAAGTTACTGAGGCCAACAGCGGCTGAACCGAATCCGAGGAAGGCAAGGAGCCACCAGGTGTATCCGAGGAGACGATCGAAGATACGACCGAGGATGCGCTTGATGCGTGCATGAGGATCTGGATGAGGGGAGTAGGTAGAGGGAAGTTTAACGAGTGGGATAGAATCGGAGGAGGGTTCGCTTGGAGGTAGCAACAGAACGGAAATGACAGGTTTCTGAATGAGAGAATGAGTTTGTGAGATTTGTAAGGGAATTGGTGCTTGGGATATACGTACATGGTCAGATGTTGTGTAGGAGGGTATAGAGGTGTAGAGCACATTGGTAATTGAGGATGTCTGTAGGGTATCTGGGGAATCCGGATGTGATATGTACATGATCCTGTCGGTCCATGCGGGAACTCGTTTCGGGCTTTCGCCAATGTCAGTTAGTGCAAGATATTGGCAAGGGGTGTGATACTCACTCATACTGATCAATTTCTCCAAGTTTATACTTGAAGGAACACTTGAATTGCCAGAACTCGCCCTCTCGGAATCCAACAAAAGCTGTACCAAGTTGATCACGAACAGAAACGAGTTGGTCGTATTCCTTCAATTTGGGTCTTGTTTCGTCATGAAGGAGTTCAGCAACACCATGAGCCAGTTTTGAGTGTTCTGGTAACATCTCGGAAGGGATACCGTCTAAACGGAAATTGAGGTCACCGAAAAAGAAGACATGTGAAGAAGAAAAGATCGTTGTGGGTGTTTTGGAATTTGAATCAGGAAGAGGGGGGAAGAGCAGTGTGTTGACAATACTATGATAGTCCTCCACTCGTCGTTGATTTTGTTCAGTATGAGCTGCAAGGTGCGCATTCACAAATCTATCAATGAGGAAAGCTTGTCAGAAACCATTATTGGAAGCGAGTAAACATCTATGACGCACGTAAATACTTCCCCAAGACCGCCATCCTCTGAAGGCACTCGGAAACGAACACCAACAGCCCCCTTGTTGCCCATACGCATTGGTCCACATCCCGCCCATTGAGTCTGAACATCCTGAACTCGACTACCAACACCATCATCCTTCCCATAAACCAACAAAGCCACCCCAACATTCACAACTTTCGCAATGAGTGTATAACTCTCTCCATTAGGGGCGAACCTCTGGATCTCCGAAAGAATAAGCTTATCCCGACTTTCAATCACCCCCTTCGAAATCCCAGCCACTATGATGTTTTTCAACAACAAATTAGAACCCGGGATTTGAATTTAAAGAAAATACTCACACCCAAGATGTAAAGGCAATAATTCCTGGAAGCCAACCGCAACAATGTCGGGTGCCCTTGGTGATTGCGTGAGGAAAGAAGACACTTGCAATGTTGGGGATAACCAGTCTACCAGATCTTGAGGTAATCCGCGCTCCGCTTGTAAATTGGTGTTGTACGAAGCAATCTGCACGAGGAGTCTATCGTTTGACATTATGGTGAGCGGAAAGAACGACGGATGTAATGGTGACCCCGCAGTGCCAGCGTGAGCGAGGTCCAAAGTGGAGGACCCGTCTCAAAGCCACCGCACTCCCAAAGCAGTGCAGGCACTTCTTGTGCCTGATTCGCTCTGGGGACCTTCGCATATATACAACTCGCAAGAGACCGGGAAAACATTGAGTCTTACTTGAATTCAGGGTCAGGATCAAAAGCACACGACATAGGGATATTAGAAATAAAAATAGCTTTATTCTCTGCTACACTACCAAATCCATAAAAATCATGTCGCATTAATGGCATTTATACCAACGTGGCTGACTCTACAGCAGGAGCAGGGGAAGTGCTACTTCCTGCCGCAGGTACACATGAACATGAATTAACATCGGGGATCTGTCCATAGGGACACGAAGTAGCTAAAACGACACAATCAACATCAATCCGAATAATCAGGCACCATGGAAAACTCACCATCTCCGAATGGAACCATTCCGACTGTGGGTCCACCGAAAACGTACGGGTTAACCTGGGCAAGCTGAGTAGGGACAATGCCTTGGAGCTCGGGGTTCCTCGGGGGTCGCTGGCAGTACGGTGTCGATGGGATAACACCGAGAAGATTGACAGCGTTACGGGGGTGTTGCAAGTACGCGACTGCATTAGCAATCAACGCTTCAGCGTTTGTAATACCCGCAGATTTCGCAAAGTCGACCATGGCGTCGGCGTTGTCTTGTTGATCACAAGTGTCGGCATCGGCCAAGAGGGCGTTGATACCCTTTTCACCGGCCAATTGCACACATGGGTCGTTTGTAGTGGTATCACCACCACTTGCGAACTGTTAGATATCATGCGGTTTGATCAGAATCAAGGGGGTCAATGAATATCAAAAAGCTTACGCAAAGATCCTGCCACGACTGCGCAACGGCATGCAAGTCGGTCTGAGCGACTCGCTTCCTCAAAACTTGTCGTCCTTGAAGATCAGGATTCGTAGCAAGTTGTGACTCGTCTGTTGGAGCAGCATCTGGTGCACTTGCCGATGCAGACAAGGCAGCAGCTTTTGCCAGACACGCAGGTGGAGGAGTAGGGATTGCGGTATACATCGGTGTCAGGCTTGGTGCCGCGGTTGGTACTGGTTGCGAGCCATCGGTCACTTGTGGCACCTGGGGAGGAAGCTCGAATGGAATTGTGATCGAGGGCATCTCAGTGGGCAAGGGAGCCACAGAACCCTCAGCGGGGCCCGTTTCGGAGGGTGGAGGAACGTCCGTGGCAGCTGCAGCACCGTCTGACGTGGGTGTCGCAAAGAGGGGCGCCAACTCCGGACTGATGACAGACACGACCGCAGATACAGCTGGGCTGGGGTTCTCCCTGATGTT
The DNA here is from genome assembly GCA_027627245.1 of Meripilus lineatus. Taxonomy (NCBI): domain Eukaryota; kingdom Fungi; phylum Basidiomycota; class Agaricomycetes; order Polyporales; family Meripilaceae; genus Meripilus; species Meripilus lineatus. The sequence continues at coordinate 98,058 of JANAWD010000003.1, read as the reverse complement.
GAAGAATGAGTGGGATTCTGCTCGCAAGGGTATCAAGACACTTACGGATCGCTTGTGGGGATTGGCAATGAGTTAACGACAGAAAAGAAAGCAATGAAAGCGAAAATTCGTGAAGAAAGCATTATGACGAACGTTCCAAAAGAAGATGAAAGTGGAAGTCGTTAAAAGGGGTGTCGTGAAGAAAAAACGAAAACAAAAAAAAATGTCAGATACTCAAGAGCCCCGGGCTCACCAACCAGTTGGACCAAAATGAAGAGGAATGGGCTTCAGACGGTCGGGTTTCTGGTCTTTATATACACCAAGGGGAAAGCGGTGATGGCAACCAAAGAGTGTTCCAAGTTATGAGCCCGATCATTCTGATACCTCCCGAGATACGAAACCCAGTGCAATTTTGATTGCACGCCATAATTCGAGAGCGGATGGGTGCCTCTTCTCAAATTCTGTGCACAGCTCTCATGCGCTCGGCTCTCTCCCATCACCACGTGACGCCTTTACAGACGGAAATTATGCAGGGAGGTGTTACGAAGTAGGGCCGCGTTTCACGAAACACGCAACGGGAGATGGAGGCCACTTACCCGCCAGATGTCATCAATAAAGTGTATGGTGTTTAAACACTGTCCTTGATTCAGAACTCGCAACGTTTGGATGTAGTGTCAATTAATAGCGAGATCTAGACTATTCCCTAGGGATAAATGGACTTCTTCTCGCAGAGGGAGCGACAACAACCGTTGGGAGCTGTTTGGCGAGCTCAACAGTTCCAGCGGGGAAGGGGAGATCGTCCACATTCTTCGGAAGAGTCTTTTCGAAGAGACCTTTGGCATAATTATGCTGGGCCGCGCTTGTCATCTTCTTCTTTGCGTCCCGGACCATAACGTGGGCATCGTCAATCCCCGGAACACACCCTCGGACAAATATCAGGTTCAGTGCGCTGTCGATCCGAACGACGGCCAGATTCTGAGTTGTGGTGCGAACACCACCCATCCTTCCAGCCATCTTCTTTCCTGGCCACACCCGCCCGGGGTCCTAAAAATCAAGCATCAGAACAGTCGCAAGCCGTGATAAAATGATTGCAATCACTTGGTGGGCACCGATCGCTCCTGCAGCACGGTGTGAGACGGACACACCATGACTTGCTCGGAGACCCTTGAAGTTCCATCTCTTCATTGTGCCTTGGAAACCCTTCCCGATCCTAGAAGACGTAAGATGGACTTCAATGAAGAGCGGAGATTTCCTTACGAATTGGAGACGACGTCTACAAATTGTCCTGGAACAAAATGAATCGCCGACAGAGTTGTTCCTGATATATCGTTGGGTATGGATTCGAGAAGGTAATAGTCTCCTAGACATACCAACAGGGACGTGTGCATCGGGTGTCACAGGGAACTCCTTGACTATCCGCTTCGGTAGAACACCAGCCTTCCTAAAATGCCCAAGCATTTGTTTTGTTGTCGTCTTTTCCGGTCTATTTGAAGCAGCGACTTGAACTGCATGGTACTCGGACTCATCGTCCCTCACGGTCTTGACGTTGGCCGTAACTTGGCAGTCGTCCACCTACCAGAGGGTCAACCTGGTGTATTGAAATATGCTGAATTGAACACACCTGAAGTACAGTCACAGGATACCTCGCTCCATGGTCATCCCACATTGCAGTCATTCCACGTTTTCGAGCAATGAGTCCCGTTCGTATTGAATTAGGTGTCCATTTTGAACCAGCCTCCGGAATCGCGCTCGTAGAAGCGGCCGCGTTCTGAGGTATTGATGTTTGAAGACTCCTGGCACGAGGAATATGAATATGTTGCCTGAGCTTCCAGAGACTCAACATTTTGTGCTCAGGCGAGAATGGTCAGGGAGGAGTGACAAGATGGTGTAAGCGCTCGCCTCAATTCAAAATTCAAGCGCCTCTGATTTGACACCGATCTCAGGCTCGCACTTGCAGCACCCAACTTGCTACTTGTTTCTTTCTTCGTACAACATCCAATGGAATGGACGTGTGGCCGTCGGTTGAAAGACAGTCGAGGTCTATCATAAACTCAAGCAGTGACAGTGATAGTGAGACCCCCCACAATCCAAATCCACCACGGAATGAACACCCTGGGGGGTATCCTCTTTATGAGGGCGGTCCTACTGCCGCCAATCTACGTGAGCACGAAGGCAAGCTGGCCTGGACATATTTGTCCGAGGAGAAGCCTGGCAAGTCCATTGCTTCAATTTTTTGCTTCTCGTCTGATCCTTCAATAGGCCGTCGTTTGATGGTGATACGAGATCCTACACTCGTTTTCCCTCAAACACGTCCCGAGCCACCCTCAGTCAACGTCAGGGTAAAGCAGAAAACAGAGGAGGCAGTATGTCTATCCTATTTCTCCAAATGTCCCTCTTCTAAATTGTCCAGTCAGGCAAACTTCATCAGATTGCACTATCCAGATGTGGAATTTGCATCAGAAGTCATCAAGGAGCAGTTAACAGAGGATGCAACGTCTGTTGAGAATCGACACCAGTTTGATCCGTTTGCGGGGAACCTTTTGAGTTATCTTCCCTTCGGAGTTGGCTCTCGCAAACGTACAGCGTATATGTGCTTCCCAATGAGCGAGACGGGCTGCGATCTGAGTAAGCCCCTCGATCGTTCCCCTTCAGCGTCGTGTTAATTGTGCGCCAGATATAAGTATTTTGACGTGGACTGCGGGCAAGGGAGTAACATTCGCACCATCTGCCAACTCCAGTTGGAGTTTCACGACACCCATACAGCAATTGGCAAGCGTACCTCACAGTGCAGGTGAAGCAGGTAATGCGCCCATCCCCTTCTTCCCGTACAAGTGCTCAACCAGGACAACAGGTTCTCTATTGTCTGTTCGGACGTTGTCCGCCACCACCTTCTTCCATGGGAACGACGTTCGAGGCGCCCTCCGTCTCAAGGAACTCGGGAACCTGTCTCGTTCAAATCTCGAGAATGCCCAGATTATCGACACTCTACCTCGCTTTCTGTCAGAACCATCTGCTCTTCTAACTAGTAACAATGGCGATGTTTATCAATGCACGTTCACAGAGGGTTTGGGGCTCTCGTGAGTATAAGCGTTATTCATTTCCTATTTTTATTGAAAGTCACCCAGGAACCGGGTACATTCAACCGGCGAACAGCGATCTGACAAGTTCTGGAGGTTGGCCGAGACCGGAAACATCGATACTTGTCTCCTCCTTTCTGCTTCGAATCTGAATCTTCTGGATCTCAGGGTACGTCTTGTCTTCCTTACTCACAGTCTGCAGCACTGACGTCGATCTAGGCTCCAGGAGGCGCTTCGTCTGTCCTTGTGCCATCACAGAGTCGAGAACTCTTTACCTCGGTGGAAGGTGATATTGAGGACCAACTACTTCGTCTGTGTTCAACGAACCAGGTTCTATGGGTTGATGCACGTTTTCCGTCAAGACCGGTCATTTCAGTCCGACACAACAGGCAATTCGACCGCACACTACGTACACGGACTATTTCTCTCGCAGGGAGTAAGTTGTCTTGAGTACGCTGAAGCATATTAGACTGAATTTGGATCAGATTTAGTCACTATCCTCCACGGTTCCTCCAATGGCTTATTGTCCATCTACGACATATCTCGGTCACAAACAGGACCAGTTCAGCTACATGTTCCCCCTTATTGTGTCGGCACAACCCCTCAATCTAGTGTTGGGCAAACATTTCTGCCTCATGAAGCAAGTGCAGCAGGTGTTTCCTTCTTCCAGCTATCACCCTTTGGAGGTCTGCACAAGGTAGATCTGGGATTTTCAGCAGATGGGGATCCCACAGGCATTGACCATCCCACGGGTGATGGATTCAAATGGTCTTCCGAAGTGCAAGTTCTTGCGAATGAGTCAAAGACCCTTGGTTTTGACTTTGGACCAATGGGTGCACGGCGGTGTGAAGAACACAACTTTCGGGAATTGTATCAAGGTAATTTTTTGTTTGCCCCCTGCACTTCCGATAAAGCTGACTTATCTCGGCCTTGATCAGAATTATTCTGTGAAAGAGCAGTCTCGGATGACCCAGATGCTGTGTATGATCTACTGGAAAGCATGCCTGCGACCTGGCAAAGTACGGAACCCCCTGTAGAACATCCTTTGACAACGTAAGCATCCCTGCTTCGATTTCGGTTTTCTCAGCCCTCTGAAAAGCTTATCCATAGTTACGAAATCGCCCGTCTTTCTGAGTCCGGTCCTCCTCAAGACTCTCGATCTGGAGCTATGACTTCTACACTCCTGAATTCTGTCCGAGGGTATCGAGCGCTGGTTCAAGGCCGAATTCCTCGGGAGAAGTTGAGAAAACGAGCCCCTTTGCACCTCAACATTGCACCAACCTTGCGGCACTTGGTTCCCAATATGCATCATGATGCTCGCCAAATTGTGAAGAACGTGGAAGCGTTCGACCTCATCTCGGAAGGGAATCGGCCAGCGAGCAGTGTTCGCACGGAAACCGAATCCCGAGAACAACTTGCACTCGATTTGGTTCTCTCGGCCGATATATTCTCTCAACGTCCGGTCCAGAAACCACCAGTTGTTAATGTGGTGGAGGACCCCCTCGAGGTTATGTCGCGTGCGACGGAAGCGATGTCTCTAAGTGATGCGGAGCCCCCCGTGGTTCATTTTGGGTTCCTACAGCCTGTCGGCACTGATTGTGGAGATGACGGTACTATAACAGAGACCCGCCCTGGCGGAGACGAAAGAGGTGACGGAGATGACCCCGACTCGTCAGCGAATGCGCAAGGTATACGCCTCCTCCTTTCTGAATGGACGTTGGGCACAAATCCGCAGGAATACGTCTTTGAGGACCCTTATGGCGTTTGCGACACACCATCACAGAAGCCAGCTTTCCTAGCAGCAGGATACCGTACGGCTATCGTGGGTTCTGCGACCCAGAGCATTCCTTCGCAAAGGCCTCCAGCAATAATTCCATCGATTCGTCCCATTTTGCCGAGTACGTTACTACCTCCTCGCAACAGACCATCCAGTCAGCCTCAAATGCTGCCTCCAACATCTGGGAGCCAACCAGTGCGAATGGATTGGGAAGCAACTGGACAATCCCAAGAGAAATTAGCAAGCACGCAGGTTGTCCCTGGGCCACATGGCGGTCGGTTCCCCCCTGTGAAGAAGCCTGCGAAGAAGAGGATTGGAGGCTTCTAAACGCCACTTCATGTTTTTCTCATGGAAATGTTGGTCTGCATAAGCACTCGACATACCATTACTATACTCGATGTATTTTTGTAAAGTCTCGTTCAGCCTGTCGAAGTATGAGTTAAAAATGGATGAAGCGAGGTCTCCGTTATTCCGCGAAAGTGTAAGGCCTGTGTTTTGTTTGAGGATTTCCCGAAGAGGCAACGATTGGGACCGACGTTTGGAGCGAAGCCAGAACGAGACCGGAGAGCCTGTCGCAGAGCGTTGCATATATATTGTTGCCGGAACATTTCATCGTCCAGTCCAGTCTTCCTACACACAACAATTTTACACCTCCCCATCATTCAGTCTACAACCTTGGCTGCCCCACATAGACCTCTGCTCGTGCAAACGCACGGACTGGACTGTTGGCGGCCCAGTGGCAGCATCCTATGAGTGAGAAAAGGTGACTCGTCATTTTCGTTTTCCCACTGTCGGTGGTCAACTCACGAATGCTGTCACTGGACAGGCCATTCAACTATCTTTTTGACTCGGCTGCTCTCCATGAGTCTCTCCGACGTAAAGTCCATTGCATTTCTTCACTTGTCCTCGACGTAATGTTATCCTCCCAGAAAACAAGGCTGTTGTGTGTGCCATTTCTGCCAGCTACATCTCCACATTTGCTGGCTATCCAGTATGCATTATCTTTTATGTTGCGCTTCCATTCAGATAACTGATTACTCGGCTCAACAAATAGTTGGACTCCATCAAGTCAAGACTCCAGGCGGCCAGAACACCGATAACAATTCCACGACTTGCGCTCTTGGTTTATCAGGAAGAGGGGTTTGTCGGGTTCTACAGGGGGTTATGGATTCCACTTATGACTATTTCTTTTGTTCGTGAGTACCCAACGGAGCTTTCTACGTTGTCCCCAATTCCTCATTCATATCCAGGTGCCGCGTCCTTTACGATTTACACTCGAACGAAGGAGTATTGCAGGGAACATCATCTACTCAGTCGGAACAGTATCCTCAACGTGTCTGCTACAGGGGGCCTAGGGTGCGTGCGTTCATTTCACCCTCGAACACTGCATGATAACGCTGGTGCAGTGGGGCCCTGTCGGGTTCTCTGATATCTTTTGGGAGTACTCGTGAGTGAAGATCTCTTTTCACCAAGTTCTAGTCTGATGGAATTCCAGCGTTTGAGCTTGTGAAGGTGTGTCAAGAAGGTTATATGGCTTCCCTCAACTCCCCATTGACCCCATTGAAGGTTCGACGACAGTTGGAATATTCTATAGCCGCTGCGAAGGGATTGAAGATTGTAAAACCACCAAATACGCTCGAAGCCGTTCGTGATATTTTCAGAACAACGGGATTTTTAGGGCTTTACACAGGTTTCCGCCTACACTTCTGTGAGTTCAGTTCGCCCCTGAGCACATTCAGTGGCTAATCTATGTACAGTACGAGATACCTCTGGGACAGCACTGTACTTTTTTGAGTATGATGGACTGCGTCATATTATGGGCCGACTACCATCTGGAGAGCAAGGACCGACACCACCGTGGATGCCAATACATTCCTCACTAATTCCGTTCTTTTGTGGCTCCTTAGCCGGTGTTTCTTCTTGGGCTCTCATCTATCCCCTCGACGTGTAAGCATCTTTCAGTGTGCACCCTATTTCTCTAACGAAGTGAATATCTTCGCAGTGTGAAGACGAAAGTTCAACAACGTGCGCTGGCAGGAGAACCAAGACGGAGTGTCTGGGAAACTTTCCGTCGTCTAATCCGAGGTACGGGCACCTCCCTTCTAATTTGCTCGCCCCATTGACGTCGGAGGATACAACGCGCAGGGCCAGATCCGAAAGCTCCGAAGCCTTTCTTGGTTGGGATCGCACGAATATACCGAGGCTTAGGGGTGAGCGCAATACGAAGCGTTACTACTCACGGATTGTTGTGGACGTTCTTTGATCTTACTGCATCATATATTGACGGTTTGCCACGTCCAAACCAAACAACTTAGAGCCATGTTTAACTCGTACTCCTGCAACTACTTGTATTTGTCCGATAGCAATCTATATCATATTATCATATCTCCGTCGCGTCTTGATGCACGGTCTCTAAATGAATTCGATATGCGGCTAAGTATTCCTCGTGCTTGGTGTTTGGGATCCAGGGAAACAGCGACAGACGTCGGATTCACCTCTCGTGTGACACCCACGAGAAGGAAAAAGATGCCAGGACCGTGGATTGAACACGGGACCTCCAGAAGGCGACTTCCTCGGCGCTTCAGTCTGTTGCTCTCCCAGCTGAGCTATCCCGGCGTTGATGTGGATCCGTCAATGTCATCTACAGTGTGCGATCCATATCCATGGGAAAGTCCAACACAGTCCCAGGATCAATTCAGAGAAAGGGAATAAAGAAAGAGACTTTCCTCGAGTCTATTTGAGTCGGCAAGCCATAGCAACTGGAGAGCTGGAAACAAGCGGAAATACGATTTGAAAGAAAATCCATAATACAATCCGCCCAAGTCACAGGTTTATACAATTGTAGACTTCAATACACCACCCCCCGTTCTCGCATTTCACTATCGAGCGGAACGCACAGATTGGAAATGGCTAGAAAAGGAGCATGTGCATGATAGGAGATTCCCTGTAGGTAGGAGATGATCAGACAATTTCGCGCCGCGACGGAGGCATGCTCAACCGACCTTAGAAACCTCCGAACTTCTTAAGGCCCTCAGAGAGACCTTGACCAATCTTATTCGCAGTGGCGTCATCCTATTCGCAGCAAACATTCAATCAATCGAAAGAAAGGTCAACAAGTAGAATTCCAGCTTACAAGATTGTAACCGGCTTTCGACGCCGCGAACGAGACACCCTTGTTAATCCATTGGTTCCCACCGGACTGAGCAGTGCGCTGGCTCTCGTCCTGCTTCTCCTGTTGGTCATTGTTGCTGGACCCATAGCTATCGGTGTTGCTGCTACCATATGTGTTGGTAGTAGCGCTGCCGCCATAGCTGTCGGTAGTGGTGCTGCTACCGTAGGTATTCTTGTTGTTGCCGCTGCCGTACGAGTCCTCGTTGTCAGAACGCTTGTTGCTCCCGTAGGTGTTGTCGTTATCGGAGCGGTCTTGATTACCACTCCCATAGGTGTTCGAGTTATCGTTGTCGGAACGATCCTCGTTTCGACCACCGTAGGTGTTGCTGCTCCCATACGAATTATCGTTATCGGAGCGGTTCTTGTTGCTGCTGCCATAGGTGTCGTTGTCCGAATCGCGGTTCTTGTTGGAGCCATAGGTGTTATCGCTGCTCCCGTAGCTGTTGTCGTTGTCCGAACGACGTTGATTATCGCCATACGAGTCTGAGCTGCCACCATAGGTGTCAGAACTCCCGAAGGTGTTCTTGTTCGACGACCCATAGGAATCATCATTGGACGACTTGTTACGGTTGGAGGAGCCGTAGCTGTCGTCGTCATTATTGGACGTCCTGTTGTTGCTACCGTATGAATCGGATCCACCGCCGTACCCGCCTTCGTTATCGTTGCGTTTACGATTACCACTGCCGTAGCTGTCGTTGTCTTCGCCATACCCTCCGGTGCGGTTTCCACCGCCGTAGGAGTTGTCGTTGTCGTTGTCGTTATCGCGCTCACGGCGGGAAGAGTAATCGTCGTTGTCGCGGTTGTAGCTCATGATGGAATACGAGTGGTAGGAGACGAAGAGGGCGAGATAGAGAGCAGAGGGGATTGGCAGGGGAGTTCGATCGTGTCGAGCTTGACCCAAGCAGTCCTCTTGCCTCCCCCTTTTATATCCCGAGAGTAAAGGGATAGTCCATTGCTTCTGTCACCCGGGACTTCCATGAGTCCCAGAGGTTTAGATCGATGGTTTGATTGCACCGAGACTATGTTCAATGACAGCATAAGCAATCCTGAGAGCAAACATGAAACCATTTCCGGAAAAGCCCTGGACGGTACCTTTCTGCGGAAGAGGTACGAACAAGCCCGGAAGAAAGATTTGTGAGCTCGGGATTGGTCTTCATGCACCACCTATGGGATACGGCCAATGGTCAGAAGACGCAACTTGGTCGCAATAAGTCGGCGGTGTAAACCAATGCTCTAATTACAGCCACGTGCGGTATTCTGGTGCCTGTGACGGCACAGTCGGCATCAATACCGCAACTCGGAGGGTTCAGCGATCATCCAACGTTCGCGAAGATTTTCATGCAGGAGGTCTCCCTTCATGATGGAATTCAGTCAATTAACACAGCTTGCTAGAAGTGCTAGCACGACGTAGATACACAGCATTCTAACTGCGCACCAGTTCAATGAAGGATTCCTTCGGTTCCCTTGATATCCAGGTCTAGAGTTGAAAGTCAGCAATATACATTGAAATGCTCCCGCCCTTACTTAGTTCGGTTCCCTTCGAAGGCATCATAGCCTCATGGGATCGAGGGCTCTTCCTTCCGAATAAGAGGTATCTCCATGATGTCCGCTCTGAACTTCCAAGTGTCCAGCAATGATCAAGGGTCTGGAAGCACGGAACTCAGGATAGAGCGAGACTGAACACTTGTACCAGGACCAAGAAGACGCGTTCAAGCACCCAGCCAATTGTGACGTAGCGTTATTTGATCGGCCTTTCGCCAAATATGCGAATGATGACAGCAGGCCTCAGAGGCATCCTACACAAATGTCGGGGAAAGAACAGCGGAACAAGATGTCAAGGCCGACATCAAAATCAGCACTCGTTATGGCTCAGGGAAGAAAATAAAAATAAACCGACGCCAGCAGGATTCGAACCTGCGCCCTCAAAGAGGAACAGATTTCTAATCTGTCGCCGTAACCACTTGGCTATAGCGCCTTGAAGGTTGACAGCCAAGTGCTCAAACTGAGAAGCCGGCGGATTCAGAGTGCAAAGAAAAAACTTCAAAGCGACCTCGTTCAAGTACAGCACACAAAAGAGTAATGAAAATCGATGCTTATTCTTCAATCCCAGTCAAAAGTAGAAAGTGTGAGATTGGGCGAGATATGGTTGGATAGATAGTAAGCGCTTGTATGTGGCGAGATACGACAACATGGGGGCGTGTGCGCGGTGGGTTTCAGAGGGCCTCAATACAATCCCCTTCACATCACTTGTAATTAATGAAATCGCCTGGACCTGTGTCCCATGTAATGGCTATGGCTGGCACTTTTGACCAATTTGGTAGTTGGCCTTGTCTTGCCTCTGTGTCGTTGCTTGTGGCACTAGGTTTGGCTTTACATACACGCACGGACTTCTCTGGCAGACTCCACACGATTGCACCACGATGCCCAACCCAATTAAAGCAAAGAGACAATACACATGTGATTGTCCTCGATACTGCAAACGGCCCACACCTATTGACAAAAGCAGCTATTATCGACATCTCCGTATCCGAAAAAATCCTCAGGCGGACCCCATTCACCAGACCCCAGTTGGATGGGTGGGGCAAACATTTCAACAGATAATGGGCCGTTTTCGGCCCTCCAAACGCTCCGGCAAATCCAAAAGTGGATCACATAGACCAACGTCTTCCAATATGGATGCAGATGTGCCAGCGCCTAGCCCAAATTCAGAGCCAGAGTCGGATACCAATGGTGGTACATTTGATCAAGTACGTACACGACTGCCTCTCTTGTTGCATCCAATGAATTGACTATTCGCTAGAATGATGATGTCGTTCAGAGCCCTCATGCTGAACCTTCTATGCCAGGGCCTCCTGCACCGAGTAAGTCATGATTGACTTCATCTTCGAAATATCGGTACCAATAGGTCGTCTTTCTCTATAGTACCAGGGGATTCCCAGACTACGCATGAGGGTACCGTGCCTGGTAGCTCTCCAGCTTCTGCCAGTGGTCCCGAAGCTGCAGATGTCCCATTCAACCCTGCCTCTGAGACGGACACTGTTCCGGCTGGGGCTTCTACAGAGCCCAACACAAGCTCCTCTAGTGCGGAACAAGGGGACTACTATGAGGATCCCGGACCACCTGAGGAGATGAAGATATGGGATCTAAAAATCTCCCAGCAGAATATCGACCTATTGAAGAACGCCTCTCTCGAAAAGTCTGGTCTGTCTTTTGAAGAGATACATAGACTGCGAAACCCTCCCTGCACGCCCATTTCTACGGAGTTGGATGCTTCACTTCGGTTTTCTCTGGACATCTATCTTGCCACGCAACAAGCCTCCCAGCAGACCTATACCGATGTTTGTTCTGCGATTGGGAATCACTGTGATGATGTTCCTTTACTCTCCTATGACCAAGTGAAACGGCGGCTTCGTGATTTGACTGGGATTGTTCCATTCGAGGTGAGCTTGTGACCCCCTTACGATTCAATGGGTGGTATCTTACCCACATTACCAGGCGGACATGTGCTCCAAATCATGCGCCGGCTTCACGGGCTCCTTCGAGAATTATGATCGTTGCCCCTACTGTCGAGGTCATCGATATGACCAAGAGAAATTGGTGGCCAGTGGGGGAAAGGTTAAAGAGGCTCGAAAATTCTCCTCGTTTCTCCTGGGTCCCCAGTTACAGGCTCTCTATCGATCTTCTGATACGGCAATGGCACTTCGTTACCTCTACGATCGTACGCATCATATTTTGGAGGAGCTCAAGACAAATGGCGGTATCATCAACGAGTTTGATGACGTCTGTCATGGAGAGGACATCCGAAAGCATTTTGAAAGCAAAAACATAGGTCTTCATGACTTCGTGCTTGTGCTTTCTGTTGATGGGGCTCAGTTGTATCAGAGCAAACAGTCGGATTGCTGGGTGTTCATTTGGGTCATTCTCAACCTCTCTCCCGACTCCAGATACAAGAAGAAATACGTTCTTCCTGCAGGTATAATACCTGGACCCAATAAACCGAAGAATTTGGACTCTTTCCTTTTCCCCAGTCTCTATCATCTTGCGTCCATTCAGAACGAGGGTCTCAGAGTCTGGGATAGCTCTCGAAAAGGCCTTTTTACCTCCTACCCATTCTTAGCTCTGGCAACAGCCGATGCGGTGGCGATGGCAACTCTGAATGGATCTGTGGGTCATCATGGTGGCCAGGGTTGCCGAAGGTTTTGTGGTCTCAAAGGGCGTCACAAGCCGGGGTGCCCCCATTATTATCCAGCAGCACTTCGTCCAGATCCCACCAAATATTCCGTTCCCGGATCGTGTCATGGAGATATTGACCTCACCTTTCTACCCCCTCCGAAGAAAAGCGACTATCTCAAAAACCTCCGTTACATCCAAGAATCGCCTAATCCCTCGCAATACAGGAAGCGTCGCCTCGAGACTGGTATTGTCAAACCGAGCATTCTCAGTGGACTTCCCCGAGTTCTCGAAATGACAGAGGTATTTCCTCTAGATGTTATGCATGCCGTCGCCCTCAACATTCCCGATCACCTTCTGTCCATATGGAGAGGCGTCATTCCATGCGATAAACCCGATTCCAAGTCCCTATGGGACTTTGCCGTTCTTAAGGGAAGCCGATGGAAGAAACATGGTAAACTCATAGCAGATACAAAACCCTACCTCCCAGGCTCATTCGATCGCGTTCCCCGAAATCCTGCGAAGAAGATCAACTCAGGCTACAAAGCTTGGGAGTGGCTTCTCTACGTGTTCGCCCTTGGTCCTGCTGTTTTCCGAGTTGTCCTTCCTCAGAAATACTTTCTGAACTTTTGTCGACTCGTTTTTGGTGTTAGGATTCTTCAACAACGTCGCATCAGCAGAACACAGCTACTCGAGGCTCACCGTTCCTTGGTCCAATTCGTCATGGAGTTTGAATCCATATACTATCAGCGTATACCATCCCGACTTCACTTCCTTCGGCAATGCATCCACATCTTGGTCCATCTTGCACCCGAGGTTTTTCGCGTAGGACCTGGCGGTTTATACAGCCAGTGGACTCTGGAGCGAACCATTGGCAATCTGGTGGAGCAGATCCGACAGCACATCACTGTTTTCGCCCACTTAACAGAGATTGCTCTTCGTCGTTGTCGTATTAATGCCCTCATGGCTATGGTTCCTGAATTGAATCCTCCTCAAAACCCACCCAGAGGTTCTCAGGATATCGGAGGTGGTTATAGACTTCTCAAAGCGATGGATTCTCAGCAAAGACCAGTTTCTGATTCCGAGTCGAATGCTGTAATTCGATACTATGGAGATAACTCAGAGGCTGTTCCGATAGAATGGCGACCTCTGGTCAGACGATGGGCTAGGCTACAGCTACCTAATGGGCAGATTGCACGATCTGCTTGGAAAGAGTGTCTCAAGCCACTGAAGAAGGGCAGAATGGCTAGGATGGTGAAGGTATATTATTTTATTTCCAAGACGCCGGAGTACGAGATCTCAATCAATTTTTATAGATATCCTGTGCGCCTGGTGGTGATAGGTTTGCAGAGGTTCTTTACTACTTTCAAGCCGAGGTAAAGGGGGCTCAGCATACCCTGGCAATGGTTTCATTTTATTCAGAACCTGACAAGAGGCTGCTACAAGAGTCTTTAGGTACACTGCTAGCTTGCCAGAAGGGGGATTCATCTAGCGTACAGGTTATTGATGCTCATAGAATTCTGTCGGTTGTTGCGATGCCCCCTCTTCCGCTTCTTGATTCTGAGACTGATGATAGATTTAGAGGTGGTGGCTGGTTTTATGTAGCAGAAAAACCGGGTTTAGATGTTTGGCAACTGGACGGCATTGTTGAGGAGGAGGAAGAGGAAGAGGCCCCAGATAATAGTCATGAGATTACAACATAGCATCAATAGATTCGACTTTTATTACATCAAGTCTGAGAGAGATAAAGCTGATCCAAGGCTTTCTGAACGTCCTTCTGGTCCTGCTGTAGACTATCTATAGTGGACAAGCTATTCAGTGCCCTTTGCCATGCCCCTTCCTCCTTTCTTTTCATCTCTTTGTAGATCTCTGGGCTGCGAGTCTGAGCTTGCTTCATTGTCTGTCCGCCAGCATCCGTCCACCTAAAGAGACTCCCAGCAGCATATTGCGTAAAGGATGATCTGCGTTCCCCTGGCTGAACAGGGGTATTGGCATGCTCTAGAACCGCAGAAAGGAATAGAATGGTAGAACCTGGGGGAAATTGAATCATCAGTTTAAGCGTCTTGATAACAAGGTGACCTCCTCTTGTGTGGTCGAAATCTCCCAGGGCCGTCACGGCAATGTACCCATTGGCTTTGTTCTTGGAGTCATAGTGAAATCCCGTAATAGCTGCTGGACCAAAATTGAACGTGCAAGCGGGAAAGATGCTATTACGAAAGAGGAGTTGAAGATCAGGGTCCTCCCGATAGATGGGGAGAAGTTTTGTGGAGAAATCCTGGTAGACCTTCGGTGCGAAGGTCGCCAGATAGGCTGACCAGAGTTAACCACAGACATCTTCTCAGAAAGTCGGAGCAGACTAACCTCGTCCGATCCCAGCGATGCGAAAAATGCTATGATTGGTTATCAAAGCGACTAAGCCAGGCGAATTGGCCTTATGCTGCCTTAGCATTTGCGGATGCTGAGAAAAGGGTGAGATTCGCATCAGATAACGTATCTGGAGACTTACCCTTTGGCCGCCTCCGAACGAGAGTCCCACAGAGACAGCACGAAAGTCCCCTCGTCTATTATGACAAGGCTTGCAATAATTCTCTGGGGTCTTCTTTTTGCATGGGTCACACGTCAATCTCATGCCTTGTTGTTGCTCGTCCATGGCCTTGTATGCCGCAGTCGTCGTCTTCTTCCACGAGTTCTCATCCTTGGGCATTCCTCCCAGCACCACCAAGAACCGGCCTCCGGCATCAACGAAGGCAATTTGTTCTCTGAATGTAATGCTCAACACAATCCGAAAGCAAGACAACGGATGTCTCACCTTCCATCCCATACTACCTCCCTGTACCCGTCTTGCAGACATCCCTCCAGCGTACAAGTTTCTTGTAGGGCAGATTTACGATAAACCTTCCCCTCATACGCGGACTTGGTGGCCTTGAGGTCGGTCTCTGCATCAAGAGCTAAGACCACAACCTCAGGAGAGGAGTATCGGCG
Source organism: Meripilus lineatus (assembly GCA_027627245.1). Classification (NCBI taxonomy): domain Eukaryota; kingdom Fungi; phylum Basidiomycota; class Agaricomycetes; order Polyporales; family Meripilaceae; genus Meripilus; species Meripilus lineatus. The sequence continues at coordinate 82,902 of JANAWD010000003.1, read as the reverse complement.
CATCTGGTAGTCCAGCATGGCAAGAAACCACGGCCCTCTGTCCTTCAATTCCTTTCGCGCCTGGACCTCAATGAGGTTTTTTCGCCTCTTGTTAGCCTTCTCATGCGCGATTCTCGAAGGCGACTTTCGCTTTCTCTGACCAGACCCCTCCAAGTTTACCCCTTCGGCTTCTGCAGAGCCACCTCTCGAAGAGGTCGGGGTTGCAGGGTCGTCCTCGTCATCGTCGGATGCTAAGGGGGCAGGCACACTCAAATGAGCCGGTTCGTGTTGGACGACCTTTTCGGGCAGAGGTGTTGGGTGTCCTGGAACAACAATAGGCTCGAAATCGTCGGTTTCTGTAGATGTAAACTCCTCTGGTGCTCCTGCGTCCGAGTCGTCATCAGGAGGATCTAGGCTATCGAGGTCGAAGTCTAGCTGAAAGAGTTGAGAGAATAGTGAGTCGGAGTCGTCCATGGGTCCAACAGGGAGTGGCAGAGATGGCGCTGGTAGAAGTATCGATGAGAATCAGGCATTCTTTGTCCCCAGTGGCTCTGCCATTGGATACCATGGGAACAAGAACCCTCCTTAACGGCGTTGGGCTACACGTCGCCTCGTGGAAACCACTGCGTGGTAGATTCATAAGCGCCCTTCGTCCATGCGTGCGTATGAAAGGTTTGTTGAAATTTGAGGCAGGGGGTATGTTCCGTCGAAGAGTTGAACAGGCGGAGGGTGATCGAGGGATTTGATGTACGAGGCCGGAGCGGATTTGAGTATCGCGATGGACGATAATCGTATGCAAGATGCGTACGTCATCTCTTCGAGTGTAGTACACCCTTGAAGAGACGTGAGTGATCGCTTTCTATCTATATTTAATACACTATACCCACCGTAGATCCTAGTGACCATCGTCACTAGGTAAATACCCATTCAAGGTGTTGTACACGCTTGAAGAGGCTGACCATTGTCGCTAGGTTGCGCGATGCCATCCGAATCCTTAGGTAGCTTCGCTTTTCGATGCCTCTGTGTTTGTCAGTCGACGCATGAGGTAGTATCAATGCTGTTGGTGACAGCGCAGGGATTAGCATTCTTCAACATCATTGAGGGCAGAATTGAGTTCCCTGATGATACCACTCACCTGACACTCGTGCCCTAACCCAGCCCAGCATCTGGAGGGTGATAGGAGGATCATTCAGCTCCACAACTCGTACTTCATGAACCCCAAGGGGTGAGTAGGCGAAAATTGCGAAGACGTCAAGCCCAGGGGATGTGGGAGCAGGAGAGCGTGCGACTCAACCTCTGAGAAAACAATCAATGAGCGGAATACAGGGTGGACACTTAAGGGTGCATAAACCGACCTTGTGGCAACCCACCCTGCACCGGATAGGTGGTAGAGAAACTCTTAGATGCGCCTGATGGCTACCCAGCAGAAATTAGAGGGCATCTAAAACCGCGTTGATTGGCCCGGATTGCGACACTGTGCGTGGCACAATATGTATGAGGTAGAACAGGTTCACCCATCCATTGGAGGGTGACTGAACGCATGCCAGAGGGGTCCGACTTGCGGTCCCCAACACTTGGAGGGGTTAAGGAATCGGGTTTTGATAGGAGGAGCTACTACTCAGTGCACCCAGAGGTCGTCAGTGTTGCGGGGACGGGCAGAAGTTGTGCCCAGGTGGACGGGATTGCGCCAGTGCGAGAACGAATCAAACGGCGAACGCAGGCACACGAGCGTCAATCTGACCGTTTTGCCAAGCACTGCGGTGAGAGCCTCGCTCGCCGGCGCATCGAAAAATTGGGGCACAGGACGAATGAATTAACGACAGGCCCAATGCTTGTGGACCAAAGGATGTGGGCGTATGTCGGCTACATATCTTGCACGTGCTACGTGTTGACGCGTCTGTTGTTCACCAGGTGACCGCGTCGTGAGCGCTTCGGATAAAATAAGCGAAAACACACATATAAGAAGGGGCTCCTTCGACCCCATTTGAGGCAGCAACCCACCAGCAACCCTCTTCGAAGAAGGCCCTAGGGTACCTCGCTGAGCGAATCCGCCGTTCTACGAGGGCCTGAAAGGCTAGATTCGTCCAGGAGAGACTATGAATTACCCCTTGCCAACGCCAGCTGAGTCCGAGTCCGAGACACCCACCACCGCCCTACTACTACACCACCCGCCGCCACCTAGGAGGCCCCACCAACCACCTGCGAGTTTGAATGCAAGCATATATTGCGGCGTACCTAGTAGCCCCACAACCAACAAGTTTGCGCTGTGTCGCATAAGCATCATGTGACCGCGTCAAGTCAGAGTGTGACAATAACTCCCTTCGATGGTGGTGAGAGTCGGATGATGGTATCAACTTGAGCCCCATCCATTACTTACTATAGCCTATCCCTATACGACCAACCTATTTATCTTCTGGGATACTTCAAAGCTACGGGTGTGGGGATCCGGGTAGTTGGTGAACCATGACGGTGCTGTGAGAACAACAAGAGGTGAGCGCGTTCGATCTAGCCTCATAATGTCCATCTCAGCCTACCTTTGCTACAACCGTTACAGCCAGTCAGGAGATGGTAGACGGCATGAACACCCTACACAGATCCATCGATATCAGGGCGTATGGATACCCTAGTAGTGTACTTGTAAAGAACATATCCGCCACCTTCAACATCACGCTTGTCCGACCCTCTTCTCTAACCTATTTCGAGCGAGAGGGGGCTAACATACGCCCGTGACCAAGAGAACTGCCCTGTGGTTGCACAGGCAAGGGAAGATACACCCAAAGGGGTGCGTTCATTTAGCTCGTACTTTGGCTGACTAGATGGGCACAGATTCAAAGGTCCATTGATGTTAGAGAGAAAGGAGGGAGTACAAAGCCCGACGGTTTTTCCTTTACTTGACTAAAGGACTACATTTGCCCAGTTCCACGGCCCCCCATGACCACACCCATCCCTTAACAACCACAGCGTCACCGACCCTTGTAAGCCTCTGAAACCTGCCAACAAAACATGAGAACTCGTAAATCAAGAAGTCAGTGGACACCTTACACATCTGTAGACCATCTCAAGAGCGCATAGGCGTCTTGAGGAATTCAGCAATGGGGCCTGGGGGCAAGTCGTCACTCTCAGGCTCCGTGACAGACTCCTCAGCAGGTTCCGAGTCCGGAACGACTTTCTCTTCATCAGATCTGGCACGGGATTTTCCCTTTACTCCCCCACCAAACTGCCCTTGATTTTCAACATACTTTATGGAAGAGGAAGCACCAGCCTCTCTTTGCCTTGGTCCAGGAGGTGTATTCCAAGGTATGGCGACCCCCTTCGACATAAGGGGAGGTGCGTTACGTCGTCCGCGGACCGGTGTCTTCATTACAGGGAGAGGTCTTGCGGGGAGTGAACGACTAGGGCTACCAGGCTTGGAGAGTGCTGCACCTGATCTGAGTGCAGGGGGAGGAGGTGTGCTTCTCCCATCAGGTAAGTTGGGGGCTTTGCGCTTTTTGGATGCCTTTGCTGAGCTAGAAAAGGTATTCGGTGCAGAGGGAGTCTTCTGGTTCTTCGGCTTAGCTACAACTCCAACCCCTTGCAAACCTGTCCGGCTAGACCCTTTGTCCTGCGGGCCTCCCACCACCACAATGCCGTCTGAGTCTGGCTGAACAGGTTTTCCCTGAACTCTGACCTCCACTTTCTTCGCCGTTCTAGGATGCTTGGGACAATGAAAGTCTTGAGCTTCATCATCTTCATCGCAGACACAGGGCATTAACGAGGCATAGGTGATGGTAACCCTCTGCGTTGGTGGGTTTGGTTAACTGATTGGTTTTGGCTTGGACGTAGAATTAAGGGTGTACTGACCCTTTGTGGACCCTCTGCTGGAAGCATCACCACTGCAATATTGGGGGGACCGTCTCCGATATGGACAAGGTGGATTTCTTGATCAACTCCATCCGTATTTGTGGATGCCATGTAGAAGAAAAGGTGCGATGACAAGGGGTCCCTAGAACGATGGTGAGTGGATACAGATTGTCGAGTCAGCCACATCAGCCACCCGATAACGATATCACACCATCCTCCACCGCAAAAATGACTTCAAGGAAATACTCTACGCATCCTACAGACTCTATTCTACGATGTCCACCTCCCCACTTCCAATCCCCTCCTTTCAGTTCGCACCCTCTGATACTCAGCCCGGTTTCCTCTCCGGATCCTCTATGCTACCAGATGCCAGTATCTCCTCCTACCATGCAAACTCTTCGGCAAGTACGTCTCCGTTTCCAGTTCAGGTAAAGAAAATCCCTCTACCTGTTGGATATACTCAGATCACAGCTGCAGTATCAACAGAGGGAGCATGGATATGGCATAGGCAATGCAGAAACGCTCCCTCAACCGCTTCAGATAGAATTATCTGGGATGCTCTATCAGCAATTACTCAAAGAGCATCAAGAGTTGCTCCAGAGACACCTGCTGCAGGAGTAAGAGGCGTTCATATCCCTTTGAATCACTAGGTACTCATAGTAGCGCTACGTTTCTAGGAGGGAACTGCTGGTTATGAAAACCAGGTACGACGAGCTCAGGTGAAGAATCTGCGGTACCCCTGTTTCAATACACCATAAACGACCTCGTTGATCTTTTAGACTTACTCTGGATACGATTTCCCAGCCACCTTCTTCACAACCGGCGGAATCTGGTACGTGTTTCTCTGGCATTGCCTTTGGCTTCATCGATGATGGTACCCCAGGACAAGCAAGCAGGCACCTGCGTAATCGTCCTGAGGCGGACTTAGGAGCAAGCTACCTTGCGCCCAGAGACTATCAGCAAAAGGACCTATCTGAGTATGACTACCCCGCAATATCCTTCTGGGACAAAAATCAGTGGAAGAAATCGCCAAAAAATCCCAAGAACAAAGCGACAAGACCAAACGCTGATGTCGATGACTTGGACAATGGCAAGGATAATGTCAGGTTTCGTTTTATCCAGTATTCTGATGGCCGAGTCGTGGATGGTGAAAGGTTAGAGGCTTACTCTCAGAGATCAAGGGCGCTTTGGTTTTACTTCCTGAAGAAGAATATGTTGCCTTGGTGCTGGGGCAAAGGAAGTATCGAGTTTCTCACACAATTTGAGAGAGCGATGGAGTATGCGTTTCCGGAGCTTGCGCTGTGCTCGTACCACTGGAAGGTAAAAGCCTACAGCACTCTCAATTACTCGTCCTGGCACGTTAGGGAGGTTAGAAGTCATATTCCCGGATACAAGAAGAGGTCTCGGGGCTCATCAAAGGGCAAAAAGGCAGCTCCAATACTTGAATTGTCCTCCGACTCATCCGACTCCTCTGATTCATCTGACTCCTCCAACTCATCCGACTCATCCGACTCATCCGACTCATCCGACTCCTCTGATTCATCTGACTCCTCTGACTCCTCAGACTCCTCCGAGTCAGAGTCAGAGACAGGCGACCATCCACCAAGGAGAAGGGATCAGATGGATGTTGATGAGAGGCGAACACCAGAGGGAGAGAATGGTCCGCCAGAGCATACCAGGCCTCACACCCCTTCAACAACTCAGGTAAAGTACACATTTACTTACTGCTCTGATTGGTCAAGTTGCTGAGATAGAATACATCATAGCCTCAACCTACCGCGGCTGTGAATCCCTTGTGCGTACCCCATATCACAGAGATCAGGATTTTACTAATTTAAGATCCCTCGGTTTGGCTGGCAGTACGTCTAACGCCTTTGTCGACTTCATGAGAGCCGGTAGGATCCTTTCATCTTATACCACCAGCAAATTTATACAACTGACTGACTGCACTCAATTGTAGGCATGGGTTCTATCCCAATTCCAACCCTTCCACCTTCACCGAGTGTCAGAGCAGAACCAAATTCTCCGAGTGGGAATATCAGAGGTAAATGCATGTTGGCAATCCACCTACCAGTCTAGCGATTACTAACGACTGCGATCAAACAAGGCACATCAAGACAGTCAAGACCACAACCCCGATCTGACAAGCCCTTTACGATGAAGTGAGTTATCTTGCAAGTTCCTCGGTATCATCTAACAGACTCGGACCTCCTTTATACGGCCTAGAGGATTTATCGTCAACAGGTGGTTAGACGACAACCCAACAGGAACCAAGGTACAGTTCGAGAAGTACTATGGTGCTTTAACAAAAGAGGAGAAAGCCGTGCGTTGCTTTGTATTCTATCTACTTACCTGGCTCATACCAAGAACTCGGATCATTTACAGACTTTCAAGAAGGAGGCAGTGCGCTTGGTGAGATATAACATAATCATCTTCTTTCTGTACATAATTACTAACGTGATTATCTAGGGGAAGGAAGCGGCAAGGGAGTCGTGATAGTGTCTCTGCATTATCATGTCCACTGGCAGAGGTACGTCTATAACGATGTAGTGGGTACAAGGTACTTCGATGACAACAACTTGCAGACATCATGGACCCACATTCCTTCCCTCAATAGTACGAAATCTGTAGCGCGCTGTCTAATTTCTACCGTAGTCGTAGTACTGCCTGATGGGCACGATAAAATAAAACATATCCGCTCCAAACAAACGTGGGAATAAATGAGGGAGGGCGCTGTCCCAGCTGTGCCACCCGATGTGCCCCGGCATCCCCCGGATTTTAGCCCAAACCGGTTGCCCCAGAGTCCCATTTTTGCTGCGAGATCTGACCCCATATGATGAGATACTCTGCAATCAAACGATCCTATCTGACCCTATCTCACACTTTCGACTTCTCACTGGGCTTCAATCACCGGAACCCTTCTGGGATTCAATATTCAATGGACACAGGGAAAGATGCCGTCACACCAGGAGGAGGATCGCGATGGTAGCACTTCGCATTTTGACTGACATCATCGTCTTTTCAAGGACGAGAAGCCATGAGATCCATTACATATACGTGTATAAAAAATCTACTATGACTGTTCACCCATCTCCTTAGCGAGTTGCTCAGCCTTCGCCTTGACGTCCTCAATAGTGCCAACCTGTAGATGACATGGTCAGAAATGGAGACTCCAAACTATGAATGTACGGCGATATTTACCATGTAGAAAGCGGATTCGGGGAGGGTGTCGTGTTGACCGGAAAGGATCTCCCTGAATGAACGGACGGTGTCCTTGAGAGGGACAAGCTTGCCCTCGAAACCGGTGAAGACCTGCGCGACCTGGAAGGGTTGCGACATGAAACGCTGGATCTTACGAGCACGCTCGACCTGGTGTTAATAGATAAGTACATGTTTCTCGTGACCGTCACACCGATACGCACGGTCAACTTGTCCTCTTCAGACAACTCATCCATACCCAAAATGGCAATGATATCCTGGAGCGACTTGTAATCCTGGAGGATCTTTTGGACAGCGGTAGCGACCTCGTAGTGCTCAGTACCGACCTGGAGGCACATTAAATACATACAATGACGAATGTATACTGAACAGACTTACGATACGGGGATCAAGCATACGCGACTTGGAGTCGAGAGGGTCGACAGCAGGGTAGATACCGAGCTCAGCAATAGAACGAGACAACACAGTGGTGGCGTCCAAGTGGGCGAAGGTAGTGGCGGGGGCAGGATCAGTCAAATCATCAGCTGGCACGTAGACGGCTTGCACAGAGGTGATGGATCCCTTCTTGGTGGTGGTGATACGTTCTTGCCTGAGCACACATACGGTCAATCTCGGAAAGGCCAAATATTGGGGTGTCAAACTCACATGCCACCCATATCAGTGGAAAGAGTGGGTTGGTAACCGACAGCAGATGGAATACGACCGAGCAAAGCAGACACTTCAGAACCAGCCTGGGTGAAGCGGAAAATGTTGTCAATGAAGAGCAACACATCCTGGCCTTCCTCATCACGGAAATACTCCGCAATGGTCAAACCGGTGAGGGCAACACGGGCACGGGCACCAGGGGGCTCGTTCATTTGACCGAAGACGAGAGCGACCTTGGAGTCACCCTCAAGGTTGATGACACCGGTTTCAATCATTTCGTGGTAGAGATCGTTACCCTCACGAGTACGCTCACCGACACCTACACAGCAATTCTCAGAAGAAGGGATACAGATAAATGTGGTTGAAGCTTACCGCAGAAGATGGAGAAACCACCATGAGCCTTAGCAACGTTGTTAATCAACTCTTGAATCAAGACAGTCTTTCCGACACCAGCACCACCGAAGAGACCAATCTTTCCACCACGAGCGTAGGGGGCAAGGAGATCGACGACCTTGATACCGGTTTCAAGGACCTCAGCGGTCGTTGACTGGTCGACGAAGGCAGGAGGGTCGGCATGGATGGGGGAGAGCTTGACGCCCTTAATGGGTCCTCGCTCGTCAATAGGTTCACCAATGACGTTCATGATACGACCGAGAGTGGCGGTACCGACGGGGATCTTGATGGGGGCACCAGTGTCGATAACCCTCTGGCCACGAACGAGACCTTCAGTACCATCCATAGCAATGGTACGGACGGAGTTCTCTCCCAAGTGAGCAGCAACTTCGAGGACGAGGCGACCACCATGGAAATCTTGGACCTCAAGAGCGTTGAGAATCGGTGGAAGGTTTTCAGAGTCGAATTGTACGTCGACGACGGCACCAATGACAGTCTTCACTTGTCCAGCAGACGCAGTCGCTTCTGTTGCATAGTTGCGGACTTTAACGGAAAAACACGGGTTTTCGCAGGAAGGTGAATGAGACGACGGGGACACGTCAGGACGACCCAAAGCTATTCAGAAAACTTGAAAACTAACCAGAGGGAGCCGCTGCACGAGCAGGGCGAGCCTGGACGCGCGATGAAGGGGAAGGAGCGGAAGCGACTTTGGAGAGAATGGAAGGGGCCGCAGCGGTTGAGAAGAAGGCATTTGTCTTCTTTGCGCTCTGCAGCGCCCTGCGCGAGAGACGGTGTACGCCGCGGGTGGTGATCATGGTGAACGACGTCGACGATGAAGGAGTTGAACAGGCAAGACGGAGCAGCGTGCAAGTCTTTCCACGTATAAAGTTTCTTATTTCGCGCTCAGTTCGGTCTCCGCTTTGCCGACTTGCTCCGAGTCCCTCCTTCGCCTATCCTGCAAACCGGGGTCTCCCTCTCCGCTTTTATTACACTCGCAGTATGTTTTTCGCATTGCAGCCTACTCGAGCTTCGTAAAACTATGGTAAGATACTATCATGCACGCTGAGTGGGTTTGTAGTGCTGGTAGGTTGGCGAGCGATAATCCCGGTTCCTCCGACGAATTCTTGTCACGATTTTCTCGCAAAGATGGGTCGTCTAAGCGATCCCCAGAGTGCGATTTTTTGTCCCACAATCTGGATGCCATTTCTGGGGGATTCTCCCCACACTTTCACACGGCCCTGGTGAGCGACCAGCTGGCCAATGGGGGGAAAACCCGACAGAGAGCGCAAGGCAAGTCGGCACTCCGAGGAGAGAGACCCTGGACACCGTGATTTTTCGAGGGCTGGAATGAATAGTCCGGATGTCCGAAAACCAATAAGATTAACGAGAGCGCAAATTTACAAGGCAGCGTCCTACGATTGGGAGAAGATTTGGAGAATGCATTGCAATATACTGCCAGTGCTACTGACCGTACCCCACACGTTCGCCAGCCCATCTGGCTTCAGCTAGAATCATTTCTCCCCGTCAGTATTTATCCTATTTACGACGCGAACAAGTAAGTCGACTACCACATTCTTGCATTTGTTGATCTCACTTTGCAATCAGTGTGTGGAATCCTAGGACTGCTTGCCCATGATCCATCCGTCGACGTTGCAGCAGAGATCGGCGAAGGACTGTCTCTCCTCCAACATCGCGGGCAAGATGCCTGCGGTATCGTGACCTGTGGTCCAAAGGGTCGCTTCTTCCAATGCAAAGCTAATGGCATGGTCCGGGATGTCTTCAACAATTCCTCTCTATCCAAGCTGATCGGGGGCATGGGCGTCGGCCACGGTATGCGATCTATAGATACACCCTCTGATTCACAGCTGAGATTCCAATCTCCCACAGTGCGATACCCCACTGCAGGCAGCTCGAATCATGCCGAAGCACAACCGTTCTACGTAAACTCACCCTATGGAATCGTATTCGCCCATGTCAGTCCTCCAGATTTAGATCAGGCTTCGGCATACTGACACACCTCAAGAATGGAAATCTAATCAATACAGCAGAGCTCCTCCACTTCATGGATGCAACTGCTCACCGTCACATCAATACATCATCCGATTCAGAACTCCTTCTCAACATCTTCGCTGATCAACTACAAAAGACTGGCAAGTTCCGAATCAACGAGGAGGATATCTTCACAGCCATCGGCGGTCTCATGGAACAATGTAAAGGAGCATTCGCTTGTGTAGCGATGCTTGCAGGATTTGGTCTGATCGCTTTCCGTGACTCCAACGGTATTCGACCCTTGGGAATGGCCCATAGACAAGTCGGAGAAAACGCGTACGACTGGTTGTTCTCCAGCGAAAGTGTCGTCGCAGATGCAAGTGGTTTCGTGGGGTGGGAGGATGTGAAACCTGGTAGGAACCCAATGCCACTACTTATATGCGATTCCATTTGACCTGTCCATGTAGGGGAAGCTGTCATCATTACGCGATCTGGCGTGTCTCGTCGACAAGTAGGGAAAACATCTACCTTTGCACCAGATATCTTCGAGTTTGTCTACTTTGCGCGTCCGGACTCCGTCATTGACGGTGTCAGTGTTTACCGGAGTCGGATGGCTATGGGAGATGCATTGGCCGATGAGGTACAACGAGTACTCCGAGAGAAGAATCTATCCGTTGACGTCGTCATCCCAGTAAGAGACCGTCTTAGCGCCTTTGAATTAACCTGCTAAATCATCGTGCTATTATAGGTTCCAGACACGTCTCGAGTTGCTGCCCTCGAGCTGGCACAAAAATTACAACTTCCTTACCGAGAAGGCTTTATCAAGAATCGGTATGTAGGAAGGACGTTCATCATGCCCGGTCAACAAATGAGGTTAGATATGGTTCTTATCTTCAGTCTGACCCCATACTGAACACCGAGGATGGCCGCAGGAAGAAGAATGTCCGTCGGAAACTAAACGCAATGGCATTGGAATTTGCCGACAAGAATGTACTCATGGTTGATGGTAAGATCCCCAGACACCCCCACATTTACGGCACCTAACAGTACAACAGATTCCATCGTCCGAGGTACAACGTCAAAGGAGATCATACAGATGGCCAAGGATGTAGGGGCCAAGAGTGTTATCGTTGCCAGTTGTGCTCCCCCAATCAGGTAAATGATTTGTTATCTGTCCCGGATATGTTCTGGGATGTACTCATTTCCTGATACTCTCTCAGACATTCTAACGTCTACGGCATCGACATGCCTTCCCGTTCCGAGCTCGTTGCTCATGGCCGCAACACAGCAGAGATCGCAGAGGCCATCGGTGCCGACTTGGTCATTTTCCAACAACTACCAGACCTAATCTCGTCCGTGCGACAATTCAACACAACTATAGAAACTTTTGATTGTTCCGTTTTTACTGGGGAATACGTTACAGGAGGCGTCGATGAGGAGTATCTATGCAGTTTAGAGCAGCTTCGCGGTGATAATCTAAAAGCAAAGGCTCAGGTCGGAGGACTCGGTGTTCTAGAAGGAAAAGGTGGAGGTGGTGTTCTCAAAAGTCCTACTAATGGCATCGTCAAGGGTCATAGCCCACAACTCAGCAACGGTGCTCCTCACGGAGGTCATAAGGACGACACAGTGGGTCTTCATAATGGGTTCGGGCTTCATTAAGTATTGTATGATCATGTACTACCGGAAAACAAGTCTCCAACTATGGGATACTACCTGGAATCTATATCGTCTTTGTATGTTTTGCTGTGGCGAATAGACTTGTATGAATTTGTGGCATTTCTTATTATATTCCGCACGTGGTACGCCTAGAACGCGACGCGCATGTATGCCGGCACCGACTCGCCACAAACTCGCCCCGGTCTCATTCAGTCACTCAGCCTGGCTCTTAACTGCAAGCCCAGTGCCCAAAGTCAAGCACCCCTCTTATCGTCTCCCTCGTCGGTCAGGACACGATGGCAATCATACCGACAGTGGAACAGATCGAGGATTACCTTGAATCCGTAGAAGAGTTGATCTACTCTTCTCTCTCGGCTTCCACACCTGACCTTCCAAATGTCCGAGAAGCAATTAACAGATTATGGGAAGATGTCTCGCGTTTCGGTCCACAGGCTCTTCCACCTTTACCTGACTTGAAGATCCCTGGATTAGGCCCGTTTGAAGTCCCCCCTCCACCACCTCCACCACCACCTCCTAAGTCGCCATTTGAGATGCTGTACGATTGGGCTGAAAGTCGGCGATGGACGATCGCAGCAGTTGGGCTTGGTGTTGTAGGAGTTGGTTTGGCTGCAGGTTTCGGTCGAGCTCATTACAGACGAAAAGTTGGCTTGAGGAAACTCAAGGCATCCGCCTCCCAAGAGCGCAGGCAAGTCGTTGGTACGTCCTTTCGCCACATCACACAACAATTAGGAATATCGCTGAATATAGGCTATAGTGGTCTTGGGCGGAGACTCTCCTCTGGGCCCACCTCTCATCTCTGATCTCGAGAGAAAGGGGTACATCGTCATTACGAGTGTGTCGAGCCCTGAAGCAGTGGACGAGATCGAGGCACAAGGCAACGGTTACGTTCGTGCCCTCGTCCTCGACCCCTCCGAGGTATATGTGATCGCCGTACGTATTGTCCAGAGTTGCTAACACGTTTACCATTAGCCCGAGACTATCCCGTTTTTCCTCCGTTCCTTATCCTCAACACTCTCGCGCCGATTCCCGATTACTGCCGCTGGGGATCCCCACGCAAACCCATCTGCACTTCCTTATATTCATTCTATAATTTCTCTTCTCACCATCCCTTCTCAACACCTCTTGCCTTCACCTGGTCCTCTGGAGAATTTATCTCTACGAGAGGATTACTTGGGATTTCTTCAAGCGACACATATAACCCCGCTTCAAGTGATTCAGTCCCTTCTACCTCTCTTGAGAACCTCGTCTGCTCGCACGAGGGATTTGGTTTCAAATAGTCATGGCAGAAAGAGTGTGATATTCTGTCTCCCTGCCATCGATGCCAGGGTCGGTCTTGCTTTCACATCTGCACAAGCCATGAGTGCAGCTGCCACGCTTCGTGGCGCGGAAGTATTGCGAAGGGAAATTCGAGCCGCCTCTGCATCCGACAAATCTGGTGTCATGAAGAATATCAAGGTGGTCGTTGTGGATGTAGGCGCAATTGATGCTGTCGAAGCGACGAAACGAACCCCTGAGGGTGTCATTGCTACGATGGACGATTGGACACCTTCGGAGAAAGTTACATATGGAACTGCGTTTGCCTCGCTTTTCGTGGGACGTTCTCAGCCAGGTCAAGGAAGGAGACCTACGAGGATTTCCACTTTTGTACACGCGATCGTTGGTATCGTTCGTGATGGCGAACGACATCACCGAGGTATTTACGATATCGGGTTGGGATTGGCCAAATTCAGGGAATGGCTCAAGGGTGACCGGGTTGTGATTGGTGCTGGAGGTGAGTCTATGAATTATCTCGTTCGTTGTAAATTTCTCAATGTTTTCTGGCTTTTTTTATAGCTGGAACATATACTCTTGCTTCGCATCTCCCTTCTCTGATCTTAGACGCCCTCCTAAATATCCCTCACCTCCTCATCTCCATCCGTAACGCCCTGGTACCTGTCCAACCTCGCGTCGCCCTACCCTATCCTCCTCCTGCACCCACGACACGCCCCTCGCTCCAATCAAGTTCTACGCTGAGGCAACCCGTTCAAGAAGAATCACCGATCAACTCTGACCAAGAACATCACGATCATGAGCATTCAGAAACAGGTTCAGAAGCAGATGTGGAAAGTAACGAAGGATATGGTTCCGGTGTTGGTGAATCGTGGATTAGTGTTAAAGGACGTTCTCCGGAACGAGTTTAGGTTCATCAATTATTTGAATCCCCCTACTCATGAACGTGTGTTAGAGAATCAAGAAAAACGTCTGTATTGTCTGGTATGTATGCATAGGTGTGTGATAAAGTGAAATACGGTCTGTGTACAAATTACTGTATTGATTATACGTTTCTCCGCTCCCCTGAAGTCTGTGCACCGTAATGTCACAATGCCCTCGCAGATATGCGGAATTTGTGCTTACTGGATGTGTATCGGTCGAACGCTAGTGGCGATCTCTTTGATTACGCCGATGCGACCACCATCCTTTTGTTCCAAGTGATGTATGAGCGGGATTCACCAAGGAGTGGCGTTAGGACTCCATATCATCCTACTTGGCAACGCTGATACGGCCTGATAACCTTTGCTGGCACTTCGCACACGTTTGATGAGGTATCCAGAAGCAACCGACTTCCTTCGGTAGACTCTGTACTTTGACTCATATTCTAGGTCCATCATCTAGTGATGGTGACCTTCTGCACCGAAGATGGAGCTCTTCATAGGACCTATTCAGCCCCGAGGTCCTGGATGGGGGCGTAAGACATGTTCTTAATCTTCTAAGGTCGGCCATGAGACTTACGATTAGACCACAAGGTTATTACCAGGAAGCTACGTATACTTAAACAGGGCCACAATCTGTTGAAACCTCACGAGGAACTCCTTTAGGGGTCGTAGGTTTGTAGAGGTCCTTACAACCCTCCACGGAGTTGATATCCGCATCATCATTTCCTTATCTTGGACCTCCAACAGAGAATACAGCTCACAGTGCAACTACAGTATGTGTGAGTCAATTTCACTAGCAATCAAAGTTACAAACGCCATCATTTGAATGATTCCTGGACAGGGTTGTCTCTGTGTCTCTGTGGCTCATTCCACCTTCTGATCTCATCAACCATCCTCCACAACAATAAACCAGAAAACAGACGGGGCATCTCCTTCATCCCACCCCCACTGGCACATCACGCGAGCCACCACGCCTTCCTCCAACAAAGTTGAAGACCGGATCAGTGACCATATATCGATCCGACCCAAATGGGAAACAAGTACTTGACATCTCGGTGTATGTCGTGACACATCACGACGAGAAACTCATTGCGTTACGAAAGCATTTCAAGAAGACTCGGGTAGAAGACTGTTCCGCCAATAGCACTCATGTCGCGATCGCTATTTTCTATCGATGAGTCGAATAAAGAGGAGCGCTAGAAAATGGCAGTTCTGTTTGTCGCAGAGAGGAGAGTTATTCACCACGTTGGTAGTACTAAAATCGATTCCAGTCAAACAGGAGAAGAAGGACGAGACGTGTACAGCGGATAAAAGGGCAGAGATATGGCTTGCTTCACGTGATGCCCCTGTGCCCACATGAATGGTGAAGGACAGACTTACAATTCACCCATATCAGGCTTGAAGCTTGAAGCTTTGAGGTCAGCGCGAAGGTGATTTGTGGTGTTGGGGAGTGGCGGTCAACGGGCTGATGCTATATAGTATCAGCAGGCATGAGGACAAGGGAGCTTCATATGGACTGGCACCTCCCAAAATTTTTGCGTAGTGTCGAACCCACGGAGCATGCTGTCAACCCTATGTCCCCTTGACATAGTTCCCAAGCTACAGTTGAAAGCCGCGGCCCTGGGAGCGGTCCTTGCCAGTCACTCACCCACTGTAGCCTCCGGATTGTCCGCTCTGTGAACTCTTCGCATGCAATACATACTATGCGGTATCTTTCCCTCGCTCAGGGATTGGGATATGCGGACGCGGTGTTCCGAGATCAGAGTAACGCTAACATATGTACATGTGAGCATAAAGTGGGCAGGACGGAGATCACGTCTCAGATGGGATGGTCACGGGATAGGGCGCGACTGCGGGTGGGTCAGGTACGACTCTGTTTTACGACAGAGAGGGTGAGATAATTCGAGCAAGAACCCAGACACCCCATGCCTGTGGGACAAGCAAACATTTCGGGCGCCTTGAGTTATGTCGGAAAGACCTGAGCGGCATCATAAGCGCTTCTAATGGTTTATAAGGCAATATAATGACAAAGCGCAAAGTTGGCATTATAAGGCCTAATAATACGAGACAAAAACTTATAATGCCCTCGCTAAAGCTCGCTTAGATGGATTTTTCGCATTTTGATGCCCTTATCATGCATTAGGATCTAACCTTCACAGCGGGTCCCGAAACGATGGGGCCCCCTGCACCGAGGACTGGTGGGTCCTGAGTTCAAACCGGAACGCCGGCACATCCGGCATCCCGCGGCATCCAAGAAAGCCACCTGCGTTCGGATTCTCGAGCACTGTCCAAACAGCAGTTTTCTACGGGGTACAACAGTACCTTACTTACTAGTAATTTGCGATTTATGTTATATGGTACTACTAATGGTAGTAGCAAGACCTGTCGCAATATAAGATCAATGACAGAGACATTATCAAAAACACTGAGAATTGTTCCTCAATAACAATCATAAAGTCAGTGCGCACATATCCTTGCTATCGCTTTTCTTGACACAATACTTGCCGTAGGTATGTTTAAGGTAACCTTCAGCGGAATTCGATCTTGTTGATGAGAGGAGAACTTGACATTATCAACATCGCTTCGAATTCCTCCTGTGGGTTGTCCTTGGAACACTACGACGCAAGAAGATAAAAACATGAAATCTAATTCTTCAACCGCCTTTGCCTACGTATGCACCACAAAATAGAACCCAGGTGAGCTCAAATGTCCTCGCATTTCCCGAAACAATCCCATCAGGCTTTGAGATCGCAAGCCACTCGGAAGCCACCGCCTACTCGGCCAACATTCCGGTTCAGACTCAGGACCTAACTCTCTTTGATGCAGGGGCCCCATCGTTTCGGGACCCGCTGCAATCGTGGGTTGGCTCATTATGCGATCATCATGCCTCACACATTATAAGACGCTCAAGATTTATCCGACATAGGGCATACCTTCCCACGGTTGTCTTGTACACACGCGAGGACACCTCGAACACGTTTTGATGGTTCCACATACACTCAAGAGCCAAAAAGGACAAAACCGACTCCGATCGGTGCTGGTCACCACCTTCTTTTGCCCTTATGCAGTAATAACCCAAAGCTTCGCCCACTTCCCGCTTGCAAATGTGATCAGTGAACAACGGGGTCCAACCGTTTCTGACCCCTCGAGCTTCGCGATGGCAAAAAAAAACGACAGCTCACATCTCTGCATATACCACCAATGCCCATCGATTTCCCCCCTTTCCGGCCCAGCCTTGGGGGCCGGTATTCTGTTCATGGTGCCAAAATTTCAAATTCTCGAAAAAATCACGTGGCCTCGGGCATCGGTCGTCTCTGTGCCCTCGGCCTCATCGATTCATCATCACCAAGAAAATCTGGGTTAAGTATGGCCTCGCCTTGCATTCGTCACTGTTGTCGTTCTCAAGTATGCTCTGGCCCTTGTCTCGGACATGCTCGCAAGTTGAGGCCTTTGAGGTTGGGAGGTTTCGTTTGCCATGAACCACGGTGACAACGAGCGCCCAACTCTGGCGAAGACGTCCTCCGGACGCGTTGAAACGTGTCAGCGACGCGACCGTTCAGCATTCTATGTGAAATCATGATCATTGTATACTTCTACGCATTCGACAGACATTGCGATCAACATCTATTTCACGAATCCCGATACCCTACTCTATCTCCCATTGGTCGCAACTTCGCATCAGGAAAAAGGCTCTGGGCCGGACCGGGCGGGCGGAGCAGCGCCGATTTATCTCAAGTGCAATTCTCGTTTTTTCATTACCATTGTAGTCGATGGTACATTGATCACGTGGGATAATGTAAGCCTCGGCCTCGGTCTTCGCAATCAGGCGCTGAAGGACGTGCCACTAGCTGATATTCGTACTGCGTGAAGCGGATACTCCAACCACTACAGATTCAACTCAACGAAATGCACTCAAAGCTGACCAGTTGATCTGGCGAGTAAGCCTCATCTCAAACGTTTCACCATTTCGTCTCTGATGCGAGTTGTATGAATAGGTGCAAAGCTTGAAACAAGGTAAGCAAAATCATTATATACGAGATATCATGACTCAGACAATGAGACAGGAGAGAGTTTTAGCGTTGGACTTGACAAACAGTGGGCATCTCGAAAACAATGTCAATCTCTTGGTGTTTGTGCCTTGTCTCACCGGTCTCGCAACCCCAGATTGGCATTCGCTACGGTTTATTACGACGCGAAGTTTGGGAAATATTTTGTTGAGCATAGTAGAGTCACTCCGGTACGAGTAACCCTCAATGATTCTCAGCATCCAACGCTTTAAACCTCTTCACTCGTAGCCGGGCCATAAAACGACTTTGCAGAACAAAGCGTGGTCCTCGCCCCAGCGTTCTGACGATGACACATACAAATTAATTCAAGCGATAAACGACATGTCTTACCCTCAGGCAATGGCGATCTGTACGTACCCTCTGGTTTCACCAAAATGATTTCTTACATACATCACCATCAGGCTCATGTGTCGTGCAAAACGCTTCGCAAAATCCAACAGTTGAACCCTTCCTTCTGTTCGATCGTGTCGAGTCAGTATTCAACAATCTTGAAAAGTACTCATATCGATCAATAATGTCTCTCCAAAAGACCAAAACACACTGCCTGCCTGACGGTACCTCTCGTTCTTACTGCCTACGTCAGCAAGCCAGGATTACAACGTATGACTATCTGTTGCTACTTCGTCAACCTGACCCTAGACCCCCTTTTTTGAACATAGCCGGTCAGCTTCTCCCTAAACGTGGCCTCTTTCCTGTACATGACAAGTTCGGCGAGCCTTGGTCGCTGGTTTTGACTGGGTCTCCTACGGTTCGCCTGATTTTCCGATAAACATGATACAAATTCACATTTCCCTTTACAGGCTATCTGGTATCTCCAGCAAAGACATGATGGCCAAGTCCAACTTCGCACTCCTCAGGAACGACTCAGTCCTCAAAATTTCACCCAGGCAGGGAATCCGTCGCGATCTCATCCTGCTATCCCCGACGTTTCTGCGCCGTTATCTTTCGGGAACGACTCCCTTCCTTCCTCGTCTCTCTTTTGCGATCAGAGCGCCATGCCGGTCGACAATGATTCCCGCGAGACATGCACACCTGAAACATGCGCACACGGGGGATGCGCACACAATCTAGTTGCTTCCCACGCATCTGGTCCAGAGATACACTCGGATATGACCGAAAGATCCCATGTAGGCTTGGGATATGGGAGGGGGGATGCCTCTGATCAACAAATTATCCACACTAACAAGAGGGAATCGCTCAACACAGCTATGGAGCCCCGCAAGCGTCGAGGCATTCGTCGCTTCCTGCCTGGTTGGCTGCAGGGAAACGCAAGGAGAGGTGCCGAGGCAAATCAAATTGGAGCATCGAAGTGATCAGAGTGGGATAGATATATATGTAGTCTTTCGGTCATTGTTCTTGGATCACGTCGATTACTAACTTGTGTTATCGGATTGCTGCATCTCGTATTATCGTTGTTTTCGTGAGCGCTGAATTAGAATGCAAATCCTTTCTTGATACCCATTTTTCTCGTCACGATGGACCCGTTTGAGGCAGACTAAAAACACATTCATCCTGAGCGAGGCCTTGCACTGATGGGATTGGATCACAACAAGCCTGGATTTTCTCGACTGTGCGTATGAGGTCGGTGGCATCTCCGAATAACAACTGCATGACAAGAAATTTCATTGGGATAGTGGTTGTAATCACTTATGAGTGTATAGCCAAATGATACGGCACGGGTATTACTAGAGATCGTGTTGGGCATTGAAGCAAAGAACGAGAGTAGAAGGATGAACGATGCGCACGCGCGAAGGACTGGTGGAAAGATCAAACGAAAGCATCGATGCAGAGCGGCTATTAGCAACGCACAAGAGACAGTGGAAGAGTGGAGATAGAATAGTTATAAATGATGAAAAAGATGAGACGAGGAGGAGAGCTCAAGGAGAGATATGGTCATTTCTAGGGAAGACGCCATTGTTTTATGGTAGACGTGGATCAAGGGGTTGAGACTTCAATGTGAGATATCGCATAAGAGATCGTCTGCTGTCGCATGAGATGTGTACAGGGGCAAAGGGAACGAGTCTATCTTCCTATCCCCGTTTGGTTCAAAGAGCTGAGAGTATGCAGGGGAGAGTTTTGAGCGTATGAGAGACTGGGGCACCGGGGTACTCGGAAGATGTCGAGGGTCGTGAGGACGACTGGCCATCAGAGGAAAGGCTAAGTCTAATAAGAGTCGGGGAAGGACTTGAAGTGCGAGAAGGCACTGGAAGCACATTGAAAAATCGAAGAGGAAGTCTGAATGAAAGACGTTCCTGGGCTCGTTCGCGATCTTCGCCCTCCGTGAGGTCATAGGTGCAGAGGACTTTCACATGGAGATTGTGTTGAACTCCGAATAATGGGCTTTGTCCAGATACTCGTAATGTCCTCTGGTTCTTCCAGTCGTATCTGTTGTCCTCCTCTCCGCGGATAAAGGGTATGCAAGTTTGGAGAGAATACCAGTTCTGGGTCGTCATCGACGTCACGCGAGAAGANGTACCCNTNTNC